>LR749551.1:327132-417972 GCA_902729485.2 Mus minutoides
GGCCTAGTGAACTGGGTGGTGCCATCCCTGGTCTGGTGGTCCTGGGCCTAGTGAACTGGTGGTGGTGCCATCCCTGGTCTGGTGGTCCTGGGCCTAGTGAACTGGTGGTGGTGCCATCCCTGGTCTGGTGGTCCTGGGCCTAGTGAACTGGTGGTGGTGCCATCCCTGGTCTGGTGGTTCTATAAGAAAGTAGGCTGAGTAAGACGAGGAACAAGTCAAGTCATTAAGCAGCAGCCCACCACGGCCTCTGCATCAGATCCTGCCTCTAGGCTCCTACCTTACTTGAGTCCCTTGTCCTGGCTTCCCTCATTGATAGACTTGCAATGTGGAAGTGTAAACTCAATAACCTCTTTCCTCCCCAACTTGCTTTTTTGGTCATGGTGTTCATCAAAGCAATAGAGATTCCAACTAAGACACCAGCCCTCACCAGGTGATCTCACAGGGTTGGGACTACTTCCTGGGACATCATGGAGGAACTAGCAAATTGTAGGGTCATTCATAGAACTGAGTCCCATGAATAGCCTCATTAGGGTGCCATCACCTGCCAGAAAGCTCAAAGGGTGGCTCCGATGTAAACATGGGTAAATTGCAAAGCCTGTCCAAAGGGAAAACTCACTTTCTTTTTATCTAGAATTCCAACTCCACAAATCCACCCGAACATGACAGACTCATCCTCTCTGCTGTGTATGCAAAATAAAAAGAGGGAGAGGTCTCAAATATTTGTCCAAGGACACACCAAGCGGGTCTTGAAGGCTCCATGAGAAAGCAGGGCACATTCTGGAAGCAGCCAGGACACTCATCTCGCTGAGTGTGGCACTTATCTACAAGTTGGAGTTTTAATCCCCCTAGTTAATTAATCGAAGTATGACATTCAATTCGGTTTAACTGAATCATTAATTCGACTGTCGTATAGCCAAGTCTCGTACTACCCTGTCTGAAACCATGATGCAGCTGTGGACAGGAATAACCACAGCTCATGCTCTGAGGAATTCTGGACCTGGGCTAAGGCTGTGGCTTACACATGAGAGGCCCTGGGTTTCATAAGCAGCATTTAAAAGAAGAAAAAGATAAAGGAATGACAGGGAGGTCAGAATTCTCTGAACAAGCAGTTTCTGCTTTTGAAGAAAGCCAGGTCTCTTCAGCTCACCTACGCCAGCACATTAAAGCATTAAGGACATCAGAAGTCTACATGCTACACACTTACAAACATCCTTATTTCACTTTAATGAAATTTGCTTTATACTTATTCTATTACATATATTTGGTTTGTGGCTCTTGTGTACTTTGTGTTTATTATTTTTGTGGGCTGGGTACTGGAGATGAAGCCCAGGGGATCAGGCGTGCTAGGCAAACACTTCACCACTGAGTTTCTCTGCTAGCCCTAGCATAACCGTTTCAACATTAACATTTTTAGTAAATGTTCCTTCAGTCAGAGGAACTGCAATGAAAAATTAAAATTACAAATGGGAGTTATAGCTCAGTATCAGAGCACTGGCCTAGCCTTGGAAAGTCCTGGACTCTATCCCTACCTCCCTGTATCACAGAATATTACGCAAAACTTATACAAAAATTATAAATATTTTAAAGTCCAAATATAGCCTTCTTTTTTTCATGTATTGCTTGTGTGAGTGTTTTGCCTGCACACGTGTCTGTATACGACATATGTGCCATGCCCACAGAGGCCAGAAGAAGACAGTAGATTCCCTGGGACTGGAGTTACAGGCGGTAATACGCTACAATGTAGGTGCTGGAAATTGAACCTGATTCCTGTGGAAGAACCATCAGTGCTCATAACCACTGAACCATTTCTCCAGCTCTACCAATAATATTTCTGTACATCTGTGGATGTGAGCTTCTGAACTGCAAAAGGATTAGGGGAGGGCCTCATGACACACACCACTCTGGTGGGTGAGACCTGTACCTCTCTCTACCCCTCTATCCTCAGGGGAACACCATACCCCAGGGAGTAGGGAAGATATTTTTCTCTCGGGGGATAGCCAACTGATCCAGTTCAGAAGGGGCTGTCAGGGGACACTAGAAGGTTAAACAGACATAAGAAGATGGTTACCTTTTCAACATCATCGGCATAAGCAGAAAGCCCAGGCTTCAGTGCTTTGAAGGTTTCATGGGTCAAGGTGGGAGTTTCTAAAGGGAAAACATTTGTAAAAGATGGAACTATAAATATATACAGAGTTATGAGGATATACAACAGGGACTAGCTGATTTTAAGAGCAGAGGCCCGACCATGATGACCAATTACAAGGGACTATTTTTGTTTAAATTCTGCAATTTAGTTTAACTGAGTAAAGTTTACACCAGAGCTCTCCTTTATTAAATGTGTGTGTGTGCCCACATGTGTGTGCATGTGTGTCTGTGTGTATAAAGACAGGCTTGGGTGAGTGTCTTTGCCTAGCAAGCTAGAGGCCCTGGAATTGATTCCAGTACTGCACAGAGCAGACAAACAATTCACACCCTGACTTTATTGAGGACACCTTACTTAAATTTTAAGATAACTCTTGCTGATTTAATAAATGGTCTTAAACTGTGACATAAACACGATGCCCATAATTATAAGACGATATCCTGTAATGGGCCTCGAACAAGCTTCTGAAGGTTTGTTTTTCTTCTTAAGAAGTTGAGTGTTAGCCGGGCGTGGTGGCGCACGCCTTTAATCCCAGCACTCGGGAGGCAGAGGCAGGCGGATTTCTGAGTTCGAGGCCAGCCTGGTCTACAAAGTGAGTTCCAGGACAGCCAGGGCTAGACAGAGAAACCCTGTCTCGAAAAACCAAAAAAAAAAAAAAAAAAAAAAAAAGAAGTTGAGTGTTTGATGTTAGGAGGAGTGGACTGCAGGGCAGCAAGGAAAGTATCCTGTGGCTGAAGATGCCAGTTCAAAATATGAATCTGTAAATATGAGGACTGAGGAAGGAAAAAGCAGGACCAGAAAAGCAGGACCAAAACTTTTCAAAATGACTATTCTCACCGGGCAGTGCTGGCGCACACCTTTAATCCCAGCACTTGGGAGGCAGAGGCAGGTGGATTTCTGCCAGCTTGGTCTACAAAGTGTGTTCCAGGACAGCCAGGGCTATACAGAGAAACCCTGTCTCAAAAAACAAACAAACAAACAAACAAAAGACTATTCTCCCTAAAGACAAACACTGGAATACTGTTACTACTGCTTTAAACTTAAAGATGACTTTTAAAAATTTGGTGCAGAAACTGACTTAGGGCCTCAGACATGCTAGGTAAGTGTTCTACCACTTAGCAATCCCTCCCAGCCACCCCTGTTACATTTGGTTTCAAAACCAACTTTGGAGATAAGTAAGTAGATTTGGTGTTTAAATGTTTAGCTTCTAAGTATAAAAGTTATCAATGTACAAATGGGACAAATTTATAGAAGGACAGAGCATCATTTATGCTTTTCAGTCAACAAACATTTATTAAACTGTTACTATTGTTGTTGTTTTTCAGACAGGGTCTCTATATGAACTCCTGGCTCTCCTGGAACTCACTATGCACATCAGGCTAACTGACCTTGGACTCACAGATACCTGCCTGCTTCTACCTGTACTGGAATTAAAGGCATGTGCCATCACATCCAGCTTAACTATTTAAATTTAACACCTTGAATAGATGCAGACTTTTAAAATCTAAGTGATCCTCAATAAAGTTTTTTTTTTTTTTTAAAGCAAAGTTCTGGCCCAAACATAAAGACATATAAAAATTAAATCAGAAGCAAGTAAAACAGGCTACTGTAGTTCTGGGAAGAGTTGCCAGGGATCTCATGCTGACAGAACACTTAATGCCAGGATGGTGTCTGGCTACTAGGGACCTGGATATGGAACTGGAACAGAGCAGAGGGACAGAAAGCCGACTGATTGAAAGTCAGTTGCACAAAGAGGGTAGATTTTAGGGCAACAGACAAGGGAGCTAAGTAAAGACCCAGGCAGCCAAGGAATCCTGGAGACAAGCACCTACCTTCTGCCTAATGTCCCTACTCCTGGGAAGCAAAGCTGGTAGGACCTGAGGTCCAGAGCCCTCAGCGCCATGCAGGGCCTCAGTCCCAGGTTTCTGCTACTGTTCTGACTTGCCGGGGATCCTGGCTCCCTGGCTTCCCTGAGCCTGACTCTGGAATTGTTTCCCGCCTTGAGATCTCCAGTATCAACATGACATAGCCCAAATTTCAGGTTCAGCTACAAGGCCTGCTGTGGACACAGGGAAGGGGACAGGCTACTAAATGTCCTCTAGGGTCTTATCTCTCCATTGATGGTAGTCACTGCTCACTAGTGTAAGAAGAGCCTTGGGCTCCTGAGGACTCTAGAGGCACGAGCTTTGTAGCCATGAGTTAGTATCTCTTAGTAACTGCACTTTTTTTTCAAGGGGTCTGGTACTCACACCCAGGGCCTTACACGTGCTTCTCCCACTGAGCTTTGCCCCAGTGCAGTAATAATTTCATGTTAGCAGGCTTCTACATTACTCTGGAGTCGGGGCTCAAGCCACACACTGTCCTCTGAAGTAAGGAATTCTCAAGAGACTTGCCCTGGGAGTGGGGAAGGCAGATCCTGTGTCTGTGCCCATAGCGCATGGCTCAGAGTTAGACAAATACCTCCAGGTGGCCGGGCGAACTGGAAGACGTGGATGCGGGTGCCGGTGCTCCCAGCATCAAACATTATCCCATAGAAGACCTCATGACCTCGTGCAGCTTCGCCTGGGGAGCTGAAGGCCTGCTGGGTCCACCGTGCCCCCGAGGCAGCCCCAGCAATGGTGAAGAAGGCCTGGGCAGCAGAGGCCCGGTGCCACTTGATATAGGCCACATAGATGAACAGGCCAATGCACAGTCCGAGGGGATATGCCACCTTCGTCATCCGCAGGGTCCCATGGTTTGGTATTTTTCTCATTTCTCAGTCTGCTGGGAACTATGTAACCGCTGCTGGTTGAAGGGAGAAGAATTAAGTTAGTCACATTAGGCTGTAGCCTACAGTGTATGTCAGAAGTTCCTAGGTCTGGGGACAAAGTATACAACCCCATACTGGTCTGCACCCCACTCCCCAGGAGTCAGAGGTTTTTCTTGATTTTCTTGATGATTCTGGAAGGGATGGTCCAGGACTGAGGGTTATGAACACTGGGTAATTTCCAAACAAAACACACTGTGACATGCTGCTGCTTGTATCAGAGAACCCAGTGTCCGCAGACCATTCCAGGTGACAGATCCATGAGACTCACCCATTCGTCACATCTTTAATCACACTTCTGAGATTGTACCTTCAGGATTCACTTTCCTGGGAACTTAAAACTGACCATGTGAACAACGACAGTGAACCTGAGACAGGTATCATACACTGGGCTTATATTTTCTGCAAGTTTAATGGAAACTGCTTTTCATTTGTAAGAAACATTCCTGTCCGGGGGTAAATGATGTCTGGTCTTTCAAAGCTTATAAAACTCTAGCCAGGTAGCAAAATGAATTAAAATGATGCCTTCAGTTTTGGTCCAATATACTCTAAGCAAAATCATTCACTCATTTTTAAAATATAATTTTTAATTTTTTTCAGAGAGAGTTATTGAGACAAGTTTTTGATATGTAGTTCAGGCTGGCCTCAAACCTCAATCTTCCTGCCTCTGCCTTTTCAGTGATGGGTGTCGAGCTGAGCTCCATCACCCCTAGATATTCAATTTCCTTTTTTAGTAGCTCCTGGTCTCAAAAAGATGAGAAGTGAGGGCCCTGCATCTCAAGGTTTCTCCTGTCCTCAAGAGATGTCTGCTGGTCTTTTCATGACTCACACTCTTTAACTCAGCAGCTAATCCTGGGAGAGCAGGAGGCTTGGAGGTATGGGGTACAAGTAGGACTTGTGTCCGGCTGGCAGCAGTGTGTGGGTAGGTCAGGCTAATTCCTCCAAGGATCTCCTCTCCAAGGTGGGTGGCTGTTCATGAAGGGCAGTCACATAACTTGCAATGCAACCTGGATATTCAATGTGCTCAAGGAGAGCCACAAAGAACATAAGCACTACAGGGTTTGTAGATGGGCAGAGGACACATCACGTGGGAGCCAGGGACAACGATGGGCAGAAGGACCCTGTGGCTGCCCTGCGTGAGGCGAGAGCAGTAGTTCTAGGCTGGGGAACTCATTCTGAGCTGGTCTGGGTGAAACAGAAGTGGGATGACACTGTACATAGAGCAGGCCTTCCTTGGTCCCATCTCTGGTTACACTCAGACACTCTTAGGCAAGCAGCCCAGTATATACGAATGCTGCCTCTGAGCCTCAGGCCCAGGGAAGAGGCCCAAACCAGAGCAAGAAAATAAGACAAAACTTTCCCCCGTTCCTGCCATGTGTAGGGCTCAGAACGGTTCTCTTGGCAGATGCCAAGGAGCAAGCCTCCCTTGCCAGGCCCCAGCTCCCGCAGTACTTTGGACCTCACTTGGTTAAGAGCTCGCCTTATCCATCACCTGCTGTGGGTGGCCTGGTACTTGCACCTCATACCATACCTTTGATCCTTGTCCAAGAGCACACTGCTTCTTTTTGCCCTGAAAACTCAGCTCCTACCTGTCCTAGGCCCTTTACTATTGTCCATTCCCAGAATGTTCAGCCATCAACTGGGCCAATTTTGTCCAATTCTGATCCTATCCCAAAACCTCTGCTAGAATCCTACTACCACTGCCTTCCCTAGCCCAAACATCTTCATCATGTGCTCTGAGTGCCCTACACCAACCTGGAAATACAAGACTCTACTTTAGACAACCTGATAACACTTACCAATTCACAGACCTACAATCCCTACATTTACATATCAGCAAGCTCTGGACGGTATGAACAATGCAAACAGAACATCATATCCGGCGGGTACAGGACCAGAACCAGACAGACTGGTCCACAGGATATCCATGTTTCAGAGGCTCAACTCCAAACATCAACTTTATTCTGTCGGGTTGAAGTGTTTGTCCACAGCTAAGGAGCGTGCACGAAGGACTACTTTTCTCTAGCTGTGTCTAACACCCAGTGGTGGTATACTAATCAGACTCCCAAAAAGCTCACTGAGAACAACTCAACCTTAGTTTGCACTGTGCAGAACAGAGTTTGAAACAGCAGCAGCTTGAACTAAAGCCAAGTGGAGAATGAGCAGGAAGTGGAACGGAACAGGAAGCAGCACATAGAGGCAAACAGAGGTAGGTGACTTGAGGAGGTCCACCTCCTGTCAGGTAGATACTGGAGTCAGAGACTGTTAGAAGGCGAGGAGGGGAGGCTAGATTTCAGAAATATGCTCCATACGATTCAAACTGGCAGCTGCCAGATTTTTTCAGGTTTGCATTAAAAGACAGGAACCAAGCCATGATCGCAAATGACTGCTGCACATGCTAAATATGTGTCCAAAAATAAAGCACGTTAACAAAGCATCACTTATTTCTCCTGGTAGTTGTAGAAAGAAAAAAACAAAAACAAAACAAAACAAAAAAAACCACAAACAGCCACGTGAAGACTACCTCCTCCTGATTCTTTTGCAGGATGCCCTGCCTGTGCTGGCCAGTAGGTTCTTCCAGACCTACGTACACAGAGAGCTGTTTAACTCTCAGGTTCTGTCCATGAGGCTCCAGGAAGGACTCAGATACACACCATATTAGCCTATACTTCACCCAGGGCAGGAGAAGGGGGGACCCCAATATTAAGACTTTCCTTTATGCTTGCTGCATTATTTTCAAGGACTAATCACATTGTTAAAACGCTGGTAACAGGGATGGGGAAACCTCCCCTCAACGCTTGCTATTCAGCCCCCTTCATGGCTCTGCAGCACCCCAGGAGAGATCCTGTAATCACATTCCTCTGCCTCTCCCCAGGGAATCTCCTTCCTCCGTGACTGAGATTTTTCTTATTCTGGCTATGAGCATTCCCTACACTCCTCACCACACAGGATCTGCAGAGACATAAAAGGGTCGGGTATTTTCAGGTGACTGATTTTTTTTTTTTTTTTTTTTTTTTTGGATAGACTCTCAGGGTGAAGGGCTGTGTCCACTGTGACCTACTCAGCAATGAAGTCTCAAAACCAATTACTTCCCGATGCTTTTAAAATAAAAATGTGTTCCCGCTGACTCCCAGTCCTACATTCTGGGTGTCTACATCAGGACCTTTCTCTCTCCTTTAGCCTGAAGCACCTGTGGCCACACACCGACTCAGGCAGAACCACCCTGACCCCTAATAAGCTCTTCGATGTCACACCACCGTTCCCACCTTCCACACAATCAGAACACAGGGTCTCCCCGGTTTCCTGAGCCTCTCAGCCAGCCAGACCGTCCAGTGCAGAAGGGGAGGCGCCTGATCCTAGTCCTGCTGGGGGCGGGTCAGCACAGGCCAGCAGAATGAATGGACGCGGCAGGGCAGTGGTCTACACTCGGGCAGAGACCCAGGCTGCTTGGCCTACAGTATAGCTCACGAGTCCCACGGTGTGTTGTAGACATGCGAGGGCTACGCAGCCGGGACGGAAAGACAGCCAGTTGAATGGACAGAGAGCGCAAGTGACCCTGAGGCCTCCCTCCGGAGCTGTCTCCGGGCCCAGGGCGGTATCAGGCATTGGAACTGCACCAAGGGGAACCCCGTCCCTCGCGCGCGTGGGGAGACCCAACTGTAGTCAAGTCATCCGGGCCAAGCACATTTCGCTGGCCCCGCTTACCCTGCACGGCTCCCTCGACCCCTCAGGCGAGGTAGTGGCGTAGCCGGAGGCAGCCAGCGACCACACGCCGCGCGCCCAGCTCTCCAGCGCCTGTCCGCGTCCACAGAGCCCTAAAGCGTGGAAGCAAACCCCAGCAGATGCTAAGAAGCAGTCTCCGCCTACGTGCATTTTGCGTCACCGGGTGGGCAGGACGGCGTTGATGCGCGTGCGCCGTGGCGTTTGCAAGCCACGCAGGCGCAATAGCCATGTGCTCTTCCGAAGTGGTTTGGTTGGGTGTTTGTTTTTCTTTCTGGCAGTAGGGGGCTCTTGGATCCTTTTACAAGTCTTGAGGTGTGGGAGGAAAGGAGCCTTGTCTTGACTAGAGTAAGAGTTACTTCAATCTCACCCATCACCTTGTCCTTCTGTAGGCTTTCCTCCTGGATCCCTCCACACCCGAGTTGCTTCTTCTTTTACTTTCAAGGGAATTCGTGATAGGATATGCATTCACGATAGAGAATGCGGTGCTATCAAGTGTCCTTTATCCTTGGCCATATTTTCTGATGTCTTCCTAGAAGCCACAAGGTTGTCAGTTCCTAACTGCAATGAGACTCCGGATGTATGTCCCTAATTCATCTGTCTGAATGTCTCCCAAGTTGATTGTCAGGACTACTCTTCTTCCTGCCCACGTGATGGCATCTATACATTGGGATGCAGGGCACTGAGGACGTACGTCCCTGTCTATCGGCTGGAAAAGCCTAAAAGCAAGGATTTCTAATTACAAGACAGGGTGCTCAGGGAGTGAGGGGTTACTGTGTGAAAGTAGGGTTGGCAATTGCTAGTAGTCCCGGGAAACCATTGTAAACGGCCATGTGAGCAGCTCATTGGACTTTGCCTTGTCTCACTAATAAAACCACAAAGATCTGATTACAACGGAAGTCTATATGGTCTCTTATTTGGCGGATCTTAAAAGCTCTCCCTTCCCCCCTCCCCTTCCCTGGCTGTTTTGTTGTACATAGCACTACAGCATCCCAAGGACTATCTTGCTACTCACTATGGATGTGCTGTGGGAGAGAGTCTTAGTATTGGAATTGGCTATGATAAACTATATGCTCTTTGAAAACAACTCCATAGATACGACTCTATTTTCTCTTCAGTTATTGTACTAATTAAGACTTACAAATAATGAGTGAAAGCATGGGTTCCCCATGTCTTCAACGGCAGAGTCCTTCCAAACTCTGGGTTCTTTCCTAACTTGTAGTAGAAAAACTGCACCTCACAGTTTCGACTTAATTTTCTAGTGTTTTGAAGTTTGTTCATGGATCTGTAAGGACCCTGCTTCTGTTTTCCACCTTCACATCTTTCACCATCTTCTCCATTTTCACCATACTTCTCTCAAATTCTCTAGAATTTGTCTTAGTTTTTACATGTGGTCATACTCACTACTTGGAAAGCTGTTTTCTCAGGCATTTCCTTTTGTAGATCTTTTCTCATTTTTAAAATAGCATAATGCCACCTTCTCAGACTGTTTCATTTACAGTGAACCTCTCCAAGCTATTCTTTACCATTCTTTGTGTATTTCCTTCACAGTATAAGTCACGCCCAATAGTTCGTTCTCTGTTTTACTACTGAAGTGTAAGCTTCCCAAGAGCAAACGATGCCATCTGCCCTGAGCGTTAGTGCTTGCCCAGTACCTGGTATTTACACATAAGGAGCCTACAACCTGACCCTGCCTATGATATAGACATTCTAATGGTAGTAAAGAGTTCCCATCACGACTGCCATTTCTTTGCTGTTCTCTTTAATGCTTGTGACAGCCAGTACAATCTGGATAGGGCTCTTACTGAAACAGTGTCTTCTCCAGTGCTTTAGTTCAGAACATTATGAGTCCTCTTAATAAACTAATAAAATGCATAGTGGTCTGCTTTTCAAATTCTGAGGTACAAGTAGATGACAGGTACTGTTGAGACATCTTCTATCCTAGCAGCCTTTCTGGACTTTGGAAGAGGGGGATGGCTAGCCATGTGCCTAGGAGGCTGTGGTCCCTGGCTGCTTATCTACAGGATATGTAGAGTGTTGAGTCTTAACGTGCTGTGTGTTTAGGCAGAGACAAGGTGGTAACCAGTGGATAGTACATATGCTTCCTCGCAGCTCTTAACTAAGTGTAGATAAATATCTCTGTCTGCCCTTCACAAAGGCACAGTTTTTGAGTCCACAGCGGGATGAGCCTTCGTTGCCCATGGTAATGGCTGCTCCCCAGGCTTCCTTCCCTTCTTCCTTAAACATATTTCAGGGGGAGCACCAGTCAAATAACTCTTTATACGGTCTTTTCTCAAACAGCATGCAGGGAAACCCAAGTTAAGAAAGCATTCAAAATACTTATTGAAGGACTAAATGGATCGTCAGGATGTGTCTGAAGCTTTCCCCCTTTAGAAGGAAGATGTTGAGAAGCATCTGCTCCAAAGCTGGAGGAGATGACGCAGATAGAGATGACGCAGATAGAGATGTGGGCAGAGCAAGAATGTAGGCATATGTTCTGACAGCAGGCATGTATGACTGGCCCTGCTCTGTGGGCTAAGGAAGTGTTGGAGAAAGTGAGTACGTAACCTATCTTAGCATACTCAGTGGCTAAGAGTAGAGAGGGCCACTGTTTTGCATGCTGTCTTCTCAGCTGTGCTTGCATAGTTACATGTGCTATAAGTCTGTTAAATGAAGCAGGAGCAGGGCCTGGTGCTGCTGGCCTGTCATTTTAGGACACAGGAGGCTGAAACAGGTGGATAGAATGTTCAGAGCTGGCGTGGACATGACAGCATGTCTCTTAAACAGAAATGTCAAAGAAAGGCTGAGGTGTAGCTCAGTCATAGACATCTGCCTAGCCCGAGGGAGTATAAGCTCTGAGTATAACCCTTAGCACTTTGAAAGATCAAGACAAACAGTCAGAAGAATCAGGGTAACATGGTTCTGCAAGGTCCTTGGTTTCAGACAACACTCTCATCCTCCTGATTCACCCCACTACATCTGGAACATCCAAGGTTTTTATCATTCAGAGAAATGCCCAGTGAATGGAATTTCTGGGCCATGATCCTGGGAGGAGCCTTCAGCCAGTGTACATCCTGGCTTCCCCGCAAGCAGCACAGCCTGTCTCTGGTACATCAACACTGAATGCATGGCAAAGAAAGGTGTGGCTTCCTCTCTTTCATGCCTTCCTTCCTTATCCCTCTAATGGTGTTACCTGAGGTCACTGAGTGGGTGAGTGGGATTCGTGTCAGACACTTAGTGATTATAGGTCATTTAATATAATACCAAAAAAAATCTAATTGCCTCTCTGATTTCTTTTTTTGTTAGAAATAAAATCTGATAGTTCATTTTTCAATGCTGCCTTGAGCCAGCTTAGGTGCAGCTACCAGAAGACACAAGACTTCCACTAACGCCTGGTTGTCTAGTTAGTTCTCTCCACCCACACTCACCACACAAACCTGCAATTTAGAGAAGAAAATTACTAATAGCCAAGCTTGCTTGCAGGGTCATGCCTCTGATGATAAGCTTTAAAATAAACAGGAGGCGAAACATAGAGATAAGCCCTTGTATGGTTGTTGAGAAAAGACAAATGTAAGGGATTAGAGGGGAAGATAAGACCTAGATGATGCCTAAGATTGCACCCTCTTGGTTGTTCAAGACCAGGAGGAAGGTGTAGCAGGTGTGTAGAGACAGGGCCACCTCTATGTAAATGCCAGCGGAGGTGGGGGATGGGGGGACGCGCGGCTGGAAAAGTATCTCCTGCAGGAGGATCTAATTGAGGACTGCCTGAGAGACCAAGGACTGCCAGCGCAGACCATGCCAGCTAATCAGGAACTGTTGTTTAGAAGAGACACATTCTTGGGGCAATGGGCTGGAAGGTATTAAAGGAGCTTGCTGCTGTGTTCAGAGAAGCTTGCTGTTTTTTTCTCTCCTGCTCCCTAGTCTGTGTCGTTGACTCCACCATCTCACTTTCAACCCCCAAGGGAAGGTAGGGTCGGGCAGAAAGTAGTCCTAGGCGCAGGCAGCAGGAAGGGCCATGTTTTAGGGCATATAAAGATTGCTCTTTGCCCCAGTAAGCATGCCTATAATGCTAGGCTGACACAGGTCTTAGCAAGGTCATATAGTAACGTACCTCAATTTCACTACCTGAGTTTCCAGTGTTTTTATTATGAAGTGTTCATTGTTTCTAACATTTATTCTTTATCATTATGTAGTCTTATTATGAAAAGATCATTGTTTCTTATAGTTAAAAATATTACTTTCTTTTATTTGTCTGGGCATGTATGCACATATGCCATGACACACTATGTGTGGTCTGGGGAATTGAACTCAGCTTGTCAGACTTGGCAGCATGTGCCTTTACTTGCTGAGCCATGACCCCAGCCCACCTCTGTGATTCCTTCCTCAAAGTATTGATTCTCCAACCATATATATCCTTCCTAACTCCTCCAAACCCTCAGGCCTACTTTGTTCATGCTGAGCCTTGCATATTGAAGCCTGGGTAGAAGAAACAAGTGCTTACCCCCTGCTCTCAGGACGGTGGCATTATTCTCAGCTGCCACTCTAGCCCTTCTGTGGGCTCTGTGGGATTCCTGAGGCATGGTCCTCCAGAGGGTACCCTGCAGTGCAGTGAAAACCTGGCTGAGACAAGAAGTACAGCTGTAAGAAAGGCTGTGACACCTGAGCACTTTATTAAATACCTTGGTGAGCAGAGATTGGTGGAACTGCCCTGTTGATTCCCTGCTGTCTCCTCCCCAGGAAGATGCCACCCATTGTCAGAGTAAGAAAAGTCTCTTCTCTTTTTAGTTCAGGGGCATTCTTAAAAAAATAATTGTTTTATTTCTCTTCCTTCCTCTCTCTCTCTCTTTCTCTCTTTCTCTCTTTCTTTCTTTTTAAAAGATTTATTTATTTATTATATGTAACCACACTGTAGCTGTCTCCAGACACTCCAGAAGAGGGCATCCAATCTCATTACAGAGGGTTGTGAGCCACCATGTAGTTGCTGGGAATTGAACTCAGAACCCCCGGAAGAGCAGTCAGTGCTCTTAACCGCTGAGCCATCTCTCCAGCCACACACCCCCTTTTTTGAGAGAGGTCTTACTATATAGTCTTGGTTGGCATGGAACTGACATTGAAAACCAGGATGGTCTCAAACTCACAAAGATCTGCCTACTTATGCTTCCAGAGTGCTGAGATTAAAGGTGTATACCGAAACATAAGGCTTTAGAAAGATTTATTTGTTTTATTTTATGTGTATGAGTATTTACCTGTGTGTATGGAAGAAGTACATTGTGTGTTTACTTTATGTTCAAAAGGCCAAAGAGGGTGCTGGAGGCCCTGCTACTGGAGCTATGGACAATTGTAAGACATCACATGGGTGCTAAGAACAGAACCTGAGTCCTGTAGAATACATGCTCCTAACCTTGAAATAGTCTCTCCAGCACAGTCCCCGATAACTTAATTGTATGATTAATGTGGTGAATTAAGTTCTAACACTGAGTCATCTTACATTCCTAGCACAAAGCACATTTGAGGGCATCACTGTGTTTGATTAGCCAAGATGGTGTTTTAAAAATCTTTTAAGTATTCAAGGATTGAATTTTCTGTGTCTTGAATAGTTGATAAACTATGCATATTTTTGGGGATATTTGGAATTTCTGATTCCATTTCTAAGATTAAGTTTTCTATTTTGCTTCCAAGATATTTTAGTCTGTTTAACAAAAATTTCCCATTTCATTGTTTCTGTCTTTATTGGAATAACATTATGCACAGATTTGCTTCTAGTTGGAGCTTCCATTCCCTCAAAACATTATCTATCTACCTATCTATTTATTCTCTCTCTCTCTCTCTCTCTTACACACACACACACACACACACACACACACACACACACTTCAGAAATGTGAACATTTTATTTTTCTCCCTTTCAGCAAAATCTGATTTTTTTTGTGTGTGTGTGGGGGGTGTTTTTGAGACAGGGTTTCTCTGTGTAGTCCTGGCTGTCCTGGAACTCACTTTGTAGACCAGGCTGGCCTCGAACTCAGAAATGCAAAAACTGATTTTTGGCACTGTTGAGCTTCTCTTTTAATGTTTCATTTTACAGTATAAGTTTAATTTTCTTTTGTTCTAATTTTTATACTTTCTTTTTGTGCATTTTTGTTTTGCTAACTTGAGCTAAGTTACAGCCTGTCTTCTAATAAATGCATTTACAGCTTTATACTTTTCCTAGTTAGTGTATGTGTATCTGACTGAGTCTATGTGTGTCTGAGTTTGTGTGTATCTGAATTAGGCTATCCAGGGCTTGCTGTAGTAGGAGAACTGGGTCCCGATATTGCCATATTGTATTGGCTTCTGTTGATTATGTTCCTGTCCTTGTCTTTCACCATCTAGTTGTTTCTGGCTTTCGATTGACCTGAGTGTTTCGAGATGGAGCAGGCCTCTTGGGAGGCAGGCAGAGCTGTTGGGTGGGGCCCCGGGTAGGGGGGCCCTGCAACTGCTGCTACAAGGATGGAGAGGAAGATGGAGCTCTGACTGGGTGGGGCAGAGGCCACAGCTGCTAGGCTTGCTGGAGTCCCTGCAGGTGGGACAATCGGAGTAGGGGGGGTGGTTTTGTCCTAGTTGTATGTGCCTGGGTTAGAGCTGGCCTCTGGAGAGACAGGCAGAGCTTTAGGGTCAGGCACTGAGCGTGATGCTTGGAATCAGCCTCTGGTGCAGGTGCAGACTGGAAGGAATTTGGGCATTTTTGAAACAGGATCTCACTATGTAGCTCTGGTTGTCCTGGAACTTACTTTGTGAACCAGGACACAAACTCACCTCAAACTCACAAAGTTGACCTCAAACTCACAGAGATCCACAGAGATCCTCCAGCTTCAGCCTCCTACTGCTGTGAACACGGGTCTGTGCCACCAGGCCTGACTGTCATTTCTTTAGCAAGCATTAGGTGGCAGTATAAGACCACAAAAAGGATAGAGCCAGAAGCACCACGTCACAAATATGCATATATTCATATAAGTAAATGAGTAGGGAATTAGCTAAGTTAAAACTCAATTATAAAATGAGTAGTTCTGGGGCCTAAATTGGGGACTCATAAGTATTTACTTTATGGAGAAAACATATACTACTAGGTGAGATACACACACACACACACACACACACACACACACACACACATATATATATATATATATATATATATATATATATATATATATATATATATATATATATATATATTTGTCCTTAAAAATGAAAAAAAAATACCAAGTTGTTCCCTGGTCAGATTCCCTAATTACTCCCCCCAGATCATATGATTACATCAGCCTTATCCCTGTAAGCTGATAGTGTCTTACCATTTAAACACATGTAAACATGAACCCTGTAGTATCAAAGTACTAATGGAGGTTTTCTCACTTTTTCCACGTTTATATTTCTCCTGACTTAAAAAAAAATGAACTAACCTGTTCCTCATCAGCGCACTCCCCACCTCAGTGCCTGTGACAGGCCCTCTATCTAAGCCATTTCTCCCATTGTCTTCCAGTGAGGTTCCAGGCACAGGCAAAGGTAGTTTGTCTTTTTTCTTTATGGAGCAGGAACCCCTGTCACCTGTCAAAGCTTGCATTCCACACACATTCCCTACGTTCATTTTTCATTTCCTAGCATACCCTAGAGAAAACTCCTTAAAATTTGAGAGAGCTCTTTTGAAACTGAGCTATTCTCAACATGTGACAATGTGCTCAGATCTTAAGTGGCTTAATGGTTCTCACACAAGTTCACACCCGGGTCACCACCAACCTTTGGTGACTTAAGAGGTGGTATATGGCTGTCCTGGATCCATTCCTGGTCATCCTTACCTGCTTGAAATCTCCAGCTCTGGCTTTTTGCTGTTACCCCTGAGAGGGCTCTCAGCTTCACCCACTGGGTGGATCCATTCTAGAATGGCCAGTGCTCTCTCTTATCTCTGTTATTCCCATTGTGACCCAAAGTCTTCCAGGAAAACAAACATACTTGCTGATATATTAAACTTGATTGTTACAAACACAGAACACCCTTAGGGAGGTAGTATCCATCCAACAAATCATTAGGCAATACAAGTGTGGCTAATACTAGACTGTGCAGGGCAGGCTCTAATTGCTTAGGAGTTCAACAGCTGTAATTAGTCTTGTTAATCTATGTCTAAGACACTCTCTTACACAGTTACAGTGACTCATCAAGATCAGGAAAGTATCCAGGTGTGGTAGCACTCTCTTTTTTTTTTTCAAATTTTTTTATTAGATATTTTCTTAATTTACATTTTAAAAAAAGTTCTCTCCCCCCTCCCCCTGCCCTGCTCCCCTGCCCACCCACTCCCACTTCTTGGCCCTGGCGTTCCCCTGTATTGGGGTATATAAAGGTTGCAATACCAAGGGGCCTCTCTTCCCAATGATGGCCGACTAGGCCATCCTCTGCTACATATGGAGCTAGAGACACGAGTTCTGGGGGTTCTGGTTAGTTCATATTGTTGTTCCTCTTCTAGGGTTGCAGACCCCTTCAGCTCCTGGGGTTCTATCTCTAGCTTCTCCATTGTGGGCCCTGTGTTCCATCATATAGATGACTGTGAGTATTCACTTCTGTACGAGACAGCTGTATCAGGGTCCCTTCAGTAAACACTTGCTGTCCTATGCAATAGTGTCTGAGTTTAGTGACTGATTATGGAATGGATTCCCCTGGTGGGGTAGTCTCTGTATGGTCCATCCTTTCATCTTAGCTCTAAACTTTGTCTCTGTAACTCCTTTCATGGGTATTTTGTTTCCTATTCAAAGGAGGAATGAGATCTTTCTTCTTGATTTTCTTGTGTTTTGCAAATTGTATCTTGGGTATTCTAAGTTTTGGGGCTAATATCCATTTATCAGTGAGCACATATCCAATGACTTCTTTTGTGATTGGGTTACCTCACTAAGGATTATATCCTCCAGATACTTCCATTGGTAGCACTCTCTTTAGGTATGGTTAGCTAGAGCCCATGAGTTCAAGGCCAGCCTGGACCACATGGTCAGAGCAGGTCTCAAAAGAAAACAAAATCAGAAATTCAACACTCATACAAAACCAGAATCAAACTCACACTTCTCAGGTTTTTCACCAACGCCACCAAGAGTAACTTTGGTGGTCTGAATAGGAATGCACCCCTACCCCATCACATGTAGTTATCTATTTAAATTTCAAATAGTCGGGACAGGTAGGATATCTAAACAGCTCATTAAAACAGCTACACTAGCAAGAAGATAAACAGAAATCCTGAGAGACACTTAGCATCTAGGCAGTAGGGAAATGAAGTCAAAACCTTGATGTACTACTTCACGTCCAGAAGGATGTCTATGAGAGAGAGAGAGAGAGAGAGAGAGAGAGAGAGAGGAATATATATATATATATATATATGAAGAGACAAGAGTTGGTGAGGATGTGGGGAAACGATACCTCTTATCTGTTCCCATGGGAATGTAAGATGGTGAGGCCACCATGGAAAACAGGTTGGTGGTCCCTCAAAAGGTTGAAGGCAGAATCACCTCATGATCAAGCAGCTCACCTCCTAAGCAAATTGCAATTCCAGGAAACCCCAGATGCTCAAGCATGCAATTGTCCACAAATGCTCATAGCAGCAACTGTTCACAGTAGCTAAAAGTCGACTCCATCTAAGCACCTCTCAGTTGACAAATGGATACACAAAGCGTGGCATATACACACAAAGGACTGCTCCTCAGCCCTGGAAAGAGAAGGAGCATTGGTATTACGATCTTGAAGACATCAGTGCCAAGTGAAGGAAGCCAGACACAGAAGGGCACAGAATTGATATTTCTATTTATATGGAGTGTTCAGAACAGGCGAACCCTATAGAGTCAGGAAGTAGAGTTTTCAGTTAATGTTGTTTATAACAAAAGGAGATCTGACTGTGTGTTACAGTGGCCATTTCTCATCTCCTTTAATGGGGAACAAACTCTCAGTCAGTATTTTCCCATGACCCTCCTCTCTCTCTCTCTCTCTCTCTCTCTCTCTCTCTCTCTCTCTCTCTCGGTCTCCCCTTCACTACCCCTCCCTTTCTCCCTTTATTGGTACTAGGTATTGAATACAGATTCTTCTTCATATTAAACAGGAATTCCACCACAAAGCTGGTACTGTCTAAGAGTGTAGGAACAAGTTAATTTTTTCCACCAACTAAAAATCAGAAGGCAAGAAAAGTTAGAGTCAAAGTTTCTTTAAAGAGAGCAAAAACCAAAGTTTATTTAAAGAGAACAGTTGTATTAGAGTTGAAAAAAATACAAAAACAAAACCAACCAAACAAAAACAACAACAACAAACCTCCCAAACAAAACCAAACCGAACAACAACAACAACAACAACAACAAATCAGACAGGAGAGTTGTAGATCTCAGCAGGTGCCAGAGAGGAAGAGAAGGGGAAAAGCCACGCTGTCTGAGTTAAGCAAGCTGAAGGAAAGACACAAGGTGGACAGGCAGCCACCTGGTGAGGAGAGCTTTAGAGAACGAGTAAGAAAACCCAAGGGGCCAGAAAGGCATACTTAGCCTCTGGCCAGCATCAGAAAGAGAGGGCCGAAAAGCAAAGAAAAGTGAAGAAAAGTGAAGTAGTTCCATCAGGCCTCAGAAAGTCTGACAGACCCAGCCAAGCCTCCCGGAAACTCTAGGCTGAGCTACAGGGTAGGGAAGGAAAGCTCATCATCTCATCAAAGGGATAATTATTCTACCGATCTCTTTAGCATGGGATAAGGTGAGCTGGCTGTCCTTGGGGTGGTCTCACTTCCCAAAGGGCTAGTTGCCTGACTGCAATGATTAACTCTGTTATGTGTTGGGTAGCTTGGGATTTTGGTCCCTACCCTACCCAGGCCAGAGATTTCCTCTTCTTGACAAGAAAGAACTAGTTTTCAAAACCTTGATGGGCCTTTTCTTTTGCTGTATCAGGACTGTGCCTCAGGTCCTGACAATTTCGAGGAGTTGTTTGTCTGCATATGGGTTCAACTAACGATTACAGACGTTAGATTCAGATTTTACTTATTTGTCAAGAATACCCTGAAGAGGAGAGTGTAGCACTCTGTGCTTCTGGTCAGCCTTGTGGTGTGGCTCCTCCCACCATCGACTGGTTCCTCCCACCATCGTCTGGGTCCTCCTCCATCAGCCTCTCATTCGCTCCTGGTTAAGGTGGCTTTACCAGACCCCCCTATTGGTAAGTTTGCACTGTTCCATTTGAAATCTGTATCTTGTGAAGAAATACTTGGAGACCAGTAAATACCCTCCCCCGCCCTCATACTTTCCAAACTTCTATCCATTAATCTCAAATACTGACTGGTGATCTTTCTCTCTCTCAAAAAAGCACCTGTGTTATTGCAACTACAGTCCTGGTTCGGAGGCTGTTTAGTACAGGATGTCTCGGCTAGTGCTGAAGTGACGCGTGAAAAATTTAAATCTATTTGCAGAAAAATCACACCTTGCACATGTGGTCTTAAAAGAGTAGTTTTGGTTTAGAAGTAACCCTCAGCCCCCTTAGATATTGATGAGCATATTAACAACTTGGTGATTTAAATTAAAAATATTTTATAGGAGTTGAGAAAAATACAGATAATTTCATTTATTGAAGTTTTCTATGTATTAAAATAGTACGGGGCTTTCTTATATCCCGCCAGAAGCTCAGTAAGACAGACTTTTATACAGTTTAAAGCCGTGGGCCTTTTGCTGGGGCAGACTCTCAGCTAGCTTCTAACTTAACCTGATTTTCCCATCTGTGTCCCCCACCCACGGGACTAGCTCTTTGCCTTTCTGCCCTTCCCTTCCATCCACTTCCTCTCTGGGTCTCATTCAATCTCTCCCCCTTTTTTCATCCTTCTCCTCCCTCCTCCCCCTCTCCCTCTCCCTCTTCCCTCTTCCTCTTCCTCCCCCTCTTCCCTCTCCCCCCCTTCTCTTGCTCTGCCTGCCCGGAAGTCCCACCCCCATAATCCTGTCCCATACAATCAGCCCTAAATTGTAAACAACCAGCAGTAAAGTAAGACAATACCAGAACATCTCTTGGCTTGCCTTTGGACAATGAGCGATGCCTGACCTTCATGTTTTTGGGCAGATGTGAAAGGACAAGCACTTATAACCTGGAAGCTGCTGATGGGCCATAGAAATGACAATACGAAAACCCTGCCAGCACCTTGCTCTCTGCCATCACAGGATTAACAATTGAAAATACAGAGACACACCTTCATACAATCTGAGGAAGGTCACCCCAACATTAAAATATAATAGCAAGAGCGTGGTGGCGCACGCCTTTAATCCCAACACTCGGGAGGCAGAGGCAGGTGGAATTCTGAGTTCGAGGCCAGCCTGGTCTACAGAGTGAGCTCCAGGACAGCCAAGGCTATACAGAGAAACCCTGTCTCGACCCCCCGCCCCCCCCCAAAAAATATATATAATAGCAAAAAGGATTTTGAACATGATAAAGAAAATCGAGTTGCTATGGGGCTGGGGCTTGGGTGTCTCTATGGAGAATCACTATAAATTTTATCAAAACCTCTACATATTTGAACATTTAAAAATTAAATGTTGGTGAAATATGAGTCACTGTAAAATTATGGTATATTAATTAACAGGCAAAAGCTTTGAATAAGCCAAAATACAGTGCAATAAAGCTATGCCATTCTACCACAAGATAGCAGAGGGCATATTGACAACATGGTAGTATTAAAGGTGTGGTGTAGACATGAATTAGCATTGGATGAAGCAGTTTTTTATTTTTGAATTCTGTCAACTCAAAATTGTAACAACTTTTTATATAAAGTTTGGAGATTTCATCAATTTGTTGAGACCCTAAGATAGCATGACTCTTGTCTTCCATAAACTTGGATGGTGACAGTCATTATAAATAGCTTCCATTACGTTTTCCAGAGGAAAGAAATAATACGATGCAGTCTGTCTGTACGAGAGCTGTGCCTGGCTGCTTGCCCACTCAAAGACCCCCTCAGCTCCTTGTTGTGACTAAAACAAATCACAAAGCTTTAACATTTACTAAGCAGGAGGTGACAGGTCCTTCCCATCTCTTTCTATTCATGGCTTCAAATTAATAATTAGTCATTTGAAAAATGAGCCAATCTGTCTCCTGGATGGGGAGAATCCCTAGCCAAGCCAATTAGCATCTTGGTTCAGGCTGCCTTGGGAATTTAATGTAGTTTCATGGCCCATTTAAGGTCTCAGAATATTGTTGTGTCCTGAAGAGGGAAGTCATGATTGTTAACTGAGAGGAGGGCCCTGGGGACCCATATGCTGAGGATGCTCCTCCACTGGAGTGGCTGGTGAAGACCCTGGGGCCAGCAGCCTTTGTGAAGGCCACATGCCTGCTCTATTCTTTCCCCAGGACTTAGCAGCTGGCTCTAGGTAGGGCCGGCCTTAACCACCAGCAGAGGGAGTGGCCACTGCCCCAAATAGCTGCACACTTGAGCAGGTCTTTTGTTTGCTCAGAAGACATTCAACTGCCCCTTGCCAGTTGGCCTCCGCACAAAGGAGGGTAGTGGCTCTGGGCAGGGCGGTCTGTCTGTGCAACATATTGCTGAGGAGTGGAGTCTTCGCACCAACAGCTTGTCAGTTGCCCCCTCCAAGGATGTGTGCAGAGAATAAATGCAAAGGGATGAGGGGTGTGTGTGTGGGAGGGACCCAATCAGACAATTTAATTAGGGAGATTTAAAGAATCATAAGATTACAATACTGAGGGGAAATGGGGGATGATCTGGCTTTCTCTCTCAAGAACAACCCATGTCTGATGATAAAGATTTTTTTCTTACTTTTTTTTTTTAAATGGAGACAGGGTCTCATGTATTCCAGGCTAGCCTTCAAATCACTATGTAGTGAAGGCTGGCCTTAAATTTCTGACTTGTTTTTTGCCTCCATCTTCCAAGTAATGGGATTACAAGCGTGTGTCAGCACAATTACACCCGATTCAGAATTTTCTCTTAAGTAAATTTCAAAGACTCCTGAATTTAACAACACCTACTGGGGAAAAAATACTTTGAGTCATTCTGACTTAAAAATATCTGCTTCTTGGGCTGGAGATGGCTCAGTGTACAAAGTGCTTTGAACTTTTGAAATCTTAGTATAACAATAGCATAGAATAACTTATATTTATATATCTTAAATCATATTTTTAGACTCTTACAACTTACTTAGGCTTTTATATCCTCAGATGTTTATAATTTAAATTATTTTTAGAATTTTAAAATTTATGTAAACCTTTAAATTTTTTATCCAATTATTTATCATTAGATCTACATAAGTGGATGATTACTGAGAGAAGTCATTGCCAAGAAAATTCCTTTAAATAATAAAAGTTACATCTGAAATATGAAGCCTGTTAGTAATAAAAACCTGCCTTTTTCATCAGGTGATGTAATAGCTCTAGAAAAGTAAAGCCTGGTTTTTATGTGTGAAATGTATTGACCAGGGAACTGATAAATTGCTGGAGCTACAGTTAACTGTCAACACCATCAGAGATCTGAGAAGTATATGGGCTATCAGCTACAATTATAGACACTTACCAACAACCTAGGTGGTTGCCATAGGTTCCTGTGGACTTGATGGCTTTACTTGGGGTGGGGTATCAGTCATTGGCTATCATACAGAACAGTATTTAATCTTTAGCTACCATACAGAGCAGCACTGGCCTTCAGCTGCCAGACCCAGGTTTGACAGATTTTCCTATGGAGAAGGAATTTCGGATGATTGGCCCCACAAGGTCCACAGTTTGGGCAGAGCCCTAATAGCAGGTGAGTCACAGAACAGTTTTTCCCCTTCGTGTTAGTGTTACCACAATCCAGTTACAGTTGGCAGTGCCCCATCTGTCTTCTTTGGAGACCTTAGGGTTGATGCTAGAGTCTGGCATCTCTGCCATAGAAGCTTTTTCTATTAAACATTTTAAATACCATATTTAGCAAATCTCTAGAAAGTTTTAAGAGACATATACTAAGTACACATGATTTTAAATAAACTTTACTTGTTTTAGTTATTTGTTTTTAGGAGACTAAATAGGGCTTGTATTTGTAAATGAATTATATTTGTAAAGAATTTGATCATCTATTAGGTGACTATCAATCTGCATGTATTAATTATTTTTAACAGTTTGTAGACAAGTTAGTATCTTTAATAAGATTAGGGTTCTACAGTTTTGCCCCTGCTAAGTTTAGCCTTTAAAAAATTACAGTTCTTGAATTGAAAATCTTTTAATATCAAAATAAAACATTAAGTCATAAATACAGTCCATGGGAAGACTGTCAGCTTTATTTTCCTGGTCCTCTCATAGTGCAGCATTGCAGAATATCAGTTTCTTGTAGGCCTCAGTTTATCAAGATAGCTAAAGCTTAACAAAGCTAGCAAAGACAAGAAGGCTAAATATGCATTCTTAAGTCAGCCTCTGTGAGCCTGGATAGACCTAAGGTAAGGGCAGACATTGTATAGCCTCTTTACCAGCTTGGGTCATGGTCTTGCTGCGTCATAAGATAGGAATATCCAACTTTCTGGTGTTTAGTAGTTGTGGTCCTAACTTTAGTTGGCTGGCAAGTACACTGAGTGTTTGGGATTCCAGTATAGCCTTGAGCCTTTCTCAGGGTAAGCCCTTAAGCTTTTAATCCATGCTCACTAGAACAGTTAGCCAGAAGCAGAACTGCAGGAGTTAAAAAAAAAAAAAAAAAAGCAAGGTTAGTAAATTTGGAGACTTGCCCAGAACTATAGACACTGATGGATTAGGTCTTTGTTTTAAGATTACCTATATAACTTCCTCATTATTAACCATGTGTTATAAGCTTTAAGGCAACTTTTGTTACAGACTCTATATATTTTAAAACCATACCCAATAAACTTATCAATCCTGAGGTACATAAAGGCCATATAATAGTCTTACAAATCTTGAGATAAGGTTTGTATCTTAGCAAAAGTTTTAGGGAATTAAATTAGACTAATAGTCTAATTTCCTTAGCTGCTTTGCCTCGCTCCTTTCGTTTTGTTTTCTGCAACAAGATCAGGTGGCTCACCTGACATAGGACAGAAACTCTCCAACTCCAGAACCAGCTTTCCAATACAGCAGAACAGCGTAAAACAATATTTCAACTATTACTAATATTCCTGCTAAACTGAATCCAGTGACCAGGAAGAAATTTTGAGTCTTGGCTATTGAAGCAGCCATGGCAAGTGGCATTGGTGGATTTGGGCCTAGGCAGGGTGTATGTAGTGTATGTGGTGTGTGTGTGTGTGTGTGTGTGTGTGTGTGTGTGTACAAAGCTACCCAGGGTAGCATGCAGGGGAAGAAGAACCCACATTTCTCCAGCTCAGTGACATGAAAGTGGCAGCAGCTAGAACGTGGTCTGGCTCCCACGTCCACTTGCAACTGGAGAAGATTAATAGGGGCTGCTCAGAAACACACAAGAGATGGAGAAGGCACAAATGAAACGAATACATAGAACACAGAATGTACAAGAGGTAGAGATGGTCCAAACATGAACAAATAAAGCAACACAATACCATCATGGCGGCAATGACAACATTTGGGGTCATGAAGAGAGTTACTAGTTCAACCAAAGAATTTTTTTTGGTTAACAAATAGGAGGATTTTTTTCAATTGCCTCCCTTCACAGCTTTGCTGCCAGGAACCCACCAGAAGCTTTCCTCAGTATCGGGTTTCCCTGGTTTAGTGAGGCCTGGCCTCTTAGGTTTTCATCTCAGCTCCTAGTAATGCCTGCTGTTATATGATGGGCCTATCCAATCTCTTGACCCTCTGTATCGTGCAAGGTCCTCAGGGTACCTCGGCTCTGTTGTGTAGCCTAGGCATTGCAGTCTTGGTAGTGGACACTCAGGTACCAAGCCTTTCCAATTTCTGAACCCCCAGTCTCACAGGGCTCCCCAAGGAGGGTCAGGAAAAAGAACTGGCAACTTCCAAGTAACCAGAAATAACCAGATAGGCCGTGTGATGTCTGGCTTGTTGCCCTGGACAGGGGAATGTTGGATCTTGTCAACCCCACCCTGTCATGTCCGCAGATCAGAATCCACAGAACCAGAACCAGAACAGAACCAGATGTCACAGAAAAAGTTAAGAAAGAGGAGGAAGAGAAGGAGAAAGACAGACAGAAAATTGAAAACACAGATGATAAAAATACAGAAAATAGGGCTGATGAGATGGCTCAGCGGGTAAGAGCACCCGACTGCTCTTCCGAAGGTGATGAGTTCAAATCCCAGCAACCACATGGTGGCTTACAACCACCCGTAATGAGATCTGACGCCCTCCTCTGGTGTGTCTGAGGTCAGCTATACTTATAAATAATAAATGAATCCTTGGACCGGAGAGAGCAGGGACTGAGCAAGCGGGGCCGACCAGAGCGAGCGGGGCCGGAAAAAAAATACAGAAAATAAACAAAAAGCAAAATACCCCTACCACCCAGAAGTTATCACTTACACCTCAACATATGTGCATACAGAACAGTTAGAATGCCAATAAAGCAGGGGCTGTGGAGATGGCTCAGAGGCTTAAGTTTGCTGCGCAAACACGAGACCCTGGAGTTGGAATCTCTAGAACCTGTGTGGATGCTGAGCAGTCATGGCTGCCACTCGAATTATCATCCTCAGAAAGCAGGGCAAGGTTGACTAGGCCAGCTAGCCACATCAGCAAGCTGTGGGTTCAACTGAGAGATCTGCCTCAATGAATAAGGTGGAGAGTGATCAGGGTCATCAACCTCAGACTCCACACAAAGTCCTGCACACATATATGCATGTGCACTGCACACATATGTGAACATGAATGCACATACATGAACCCCATACTAAGTACACATGAAGAAAAATGTCAAATGATGCAAGGTGAAGAAGATAGTTAACAAATTGTCCCTGTACTGTGATACCAACCTGGGCGTGGTGGCACATACGTTTAATCCAGCCGGAGGAAGAGGTGGGTTGATTTCTGTGCATTTGAGGCAGCCTGGTCTATATAGTTAGTTCCAGGACAGCTAAGCTATGTAGGGAGACTCTGTCTTGAAAACCACATACACAAACAGACACACAGACACACACAGACACACACACATACACACACAGAGACACACACACACAGATACACACTGACACACAGACACACACTGACACACAGACACACTCACACAGAGACACACAGAGACACACAGACACACACACACACACACACACACACACACACACAACATACCAAAATTGTTAACAGGGCTTATTTATGGATCAAAGGCTTATGAGAAACTGTTATTTTCTTATTTTCTTCATTTCCACAAGAGAGCAGGAACTTCTATAACCGGAAATGAAGAACCACTTTAGAAAGTAAACATGATTATTTTTTAAGGTGAGATGCAGTTGGGCGTCCACATGGAATGCATGAGCAGCTATTTTGTATCTGGTTATGATGTGGTTTTGTCATGTTGTTTTGAGCTCTGTCCCTTATAGAAAAAAAAAATCAGATGGTTATTAGATTCCCTGACATTAACACATGACATTGCAGGGGTGTGTATACCCTGTGGTCAATTGATTGGCGTGGGGATTATGCCATTGGGGGAATGAATATGGAATTTGCTAGGTGCTTTGCTCTGGTAATCAGGACTTTATCTCTAATCTAAGAGAGAGGATTGAGTTCCTTAACAATGACCAGAAAATGCTTTTAGGAAGATTCCTTTCCTAGCCAACAATTTCTTGAGTTTGCAGTAAACATGTGGGTCACCCTGATCAGGGGACACCTGCAAAGAGCTTGGTGGCTAAGTACCTTTGTCTTCAAAGCCAATGAAAGAATGTCATAGAATCTATAAAGAAACTTTACCTGAAAGAAGAAAATAACGGGGAGGGGGTGGGTGCTGTTGTTCATGATGTGCTGGTCAGGGTCTCTGGTCCTAACCCCTTTTGTGAGAACTTTAATTTTCTCCAAGTACTATTTGGTGACAAGACTCTCACCAGCCATCAGAGTATTCCTTATATTGTTTGAAGTTTAGGTCTTTAAACCAGATTCACCACCCTAGACATATTGCAACATTATGATTCAATTGTAAATTCTCTCTGAAAGTATGTGGTTGGTTGTTGGAGTTAGAAGGCAGGTGTTTTTTAAGAGTCCTAGCCCTGAGATCCTCTCTCTGGGGCTGCTTGTGAGAGTCCACATCTCTGGTATCTTAGTTACTCTTCTGTTCTGTGAAGAAACACCAAGACCAAAGCAACTTATAAAAGAGAATATTTAATTGGGGGCTTGCCTACAGTTCAGATGCTTGGTCCATGACAATGACGACGAAAGCAAGGTGGTCAGCAGGTATGGTACTGGAGTAGAGAGCTTACATCTGATCCACAGGCACAAGGCAGAGAGAGGGGACAGGGAGAAGGTAGAGGGAGAATGATTGGGCCTGGTGTGGGCTTTTGAAACCTCAAAGCCCATCTCCAGTAACACACCTCTTCCAAGGAAGCTACACCTGCTAATCCCAAAACAGGGGACCAAGCATTCAAACATATGAGCATTCTCACTTCAAGCCACCACACCAGGTACCCCAATACTTACACATGCTGAGACTTGATAATAGAATTGCCATTTTCTGCAATTCTTTTGGATCCCAGTTCCTCCAGGACAAGGGACTCAAAGAATTCAGATTGAAGGCAGAAACATCCCTCACAAAGACAGAATTTATGTCTATGTCTACTAAAGACATATATGTCTAATAAATACAGAGATCAGAGTACAGTACACCATCACCACCGAACAAATATTTGCTGACTGAATAGATCAGAAACTGAGTTTCACTCAGTGTCATTTTGCCCAGTTAAATATGTGGCTCCTAATACATAGCATATTGTATATGTTTTATTTTTCCTTATTCTTTTTTATTTTTATTATTTTTGTTTATGTGTATGTGTGTGTATCTGTGGGCATGTGGGTCTCTCTACTCTCAAGGATCAGCTGATACAATCTATGGGGGAAGTACAAGCAGAGATGTTGAAGAGGGGGGTTTGGAAGCCAAGGACCCGAAGTCAGTAGGCAGATCAACCTTACTTAGGGTAATTGAAGGCTTATAAAGTTTTGGGGGCCTGAGGGTAGGGACATCCAGGATGGAGAAAGGTCATTGGCTGGGGCTTAGGGTACCAGGAATGCTTCCTTGAAATGGGGAAGCATTTCAGAAATCTTAGGTGCTGGCTGAATAGGTTTTGTCAGGAAAAGAAATTGGTCCTATAAACTAATTGAGGTTACATGACATTCCTCAAGTAGAAGCAAGTGTAGGGGCTTAGAACTCCCTGGACAGGGTCAGAAAACCCACTAACAAAGGGAGTCTTCCATAACTCGCAGAGCTCTGAGGCTGTCTGGTCATGATGGACTTCAACCTTAATTAGCAGATTTTCCCCACTGATGTGTGTGTTGTGGGGTGGTGCATGTGGAGGCCAGAATTAGGCATTGGATCCCCTGGATCTGGAAATACAGATAGTTGTGAGCAGCCTGACATGGATGCTAAGTTGTTTCATGTGACCCTTTGTACATAGTGTTTCCGAATTAACAAAAATGACTGAACTAGAAATTTTCTTTTCTGGAGAAGGTTTGGCATGGAGTCTTCATTCTTTTGCCTCTTGTGGATTCGTTCAGATGTCTAGCCCTGGAGCTCCTGGATAAGCCTGCATTTATGCTTTGCCTTGATCTGAGTGTTGGTGACTTCTGATTAATATGTTGAACCCTAACATCCAGTGTGACAGAGTTTAAAGAGGTGAAGTCTTTAGTTGACAGTAAGTCATGAGAGTTCTGATCTCACAAATGGGATTAATGAGTGTTCTAGTTTCATGTCCATTGCTGGGGTAAAACATTCTGATAAAAAGCAATTTAGGAGAAAAGGAGTTTTACTTAAGCTTACAATTACAAGTTATAGTAGATCAAACATTGTGTCAAGGTAGGAACTTCAGCTAGTCACATCACATCTACAATAAACAACAGAGAGAAATAAATGCATAATACTTGCTTGTGCTCAAGCCAACTTCTCTGTTCTTATGTAGTTCTGCCCTCTTAGGGAATGGTGCTGCCCACAGTGGGCTGGATCTTCTCATGTCAATTAACTTAATTAAGACCGTCCCTGCAGACAAGCCCAACATGCCACCCTAAAGTCCCTCATTGAGACTGTCCTCCCAGGTGATTGATTCTAAGTTGTGTCAAGTTGACAATCAAAACTAGACATCACAGTGAGGAAGCCTTTTAGTCTCTTCTGACATATAAGGACACAGTGTCCTTCTCTCATTGACTTCTATCCTGTCAGGATGCTTAGAAGATACAAACTGTGACTTGTAGTATCACCACAAGAGGATAAAAGGCCGATAAACTCTAAACTGCTTCCCATTGCTTACATGCAAACATAAGGACCTGAGTTCAAAACCCTATAACCTATGTAAAAGTCATATGCGGTAGGGTAGCATATACATTTTATAATCCCAGTTTTAAGACTGGGTTAGGAGATAGAGACAGGAGAATCCCTGGGAGCTTGTGGTCTAGCCATCCTGGTGTACATAGCAGTGAACAACAAAGCAAGGTTAAAAGATGAGAACACACAACTGAGATTGTCTTTTGACCTCCACACATGAAGTATGGCATGTGTATGGCTGTGCACACACATGCACGCACGCACACACACACACACATACACACACACTTAAAAAGAAAAAAAAAGTATGTTTTCTACAGCTTTTTCATAAAACACCAGATTAAGCCACAAGGCCAGAATGTCTATAGACCAAGAGCCCTTATGACTAAACAAGCTAAAACTGGTGATGTGCCCGAGATGGCCACGTAAATGACTGAGATAAGGGGATTATTATCAAGAAAAAATGCCCTTGATAAGCCTGCAGAATCAACTCATATGGCGGACAATCTGTCGGGGCAAAAATCACAGCATTTGCTCTTCATTAAAATCTCAAATTTTGGAGGTCACGCGGCTGAGCAATACATGGTTAGCTCCCACTGTAGATCACAGCTCTGACGTATGGACTATAGCCATTTCCAGGGTAAGCTGCAAAAACTCAAGGTTCACTTTTGCTAAACAACAACATGAAAACAATGGCAGCGCAAAATGACCAAAAAACCAAGCAAACAAACAAAAACAAAACACTGAGTCCTCAGTGGACCCTACAGACATTCTATGGGTGGCTAAAATGGAGTAAAAGACTTGCTGTCTTTGTCTTCACAGTGTGTCTGTCCCCTTTGCTGTCTTAATCCAGAAGTCAGACTCCACTCTGCTCCACATGTAGACATACCACATTTGAGGCTGTAACACAGAGTGAATGTAGCCTGTTGCCCATAGCAGCAAACATGGCGTATGCACAATGTCAGCAGGTCAAGAGCCCATAGTCGAGCACACTTGCCATGAGGCCAGGATGTTATGTAAGATGATGATGTCCCTGGAGGTAACTCAGAATGCTACTGCTTAGGTTGGGATCTTTGCCTGTGTTGTCCATGATGTGTAAGTTGGTTGCGTTTCCACCATTTTCATGTCTGGTTTCAACCGCTGATGAAGAGGTCTATTAAACCTTGACCTTGGACTCTCCTGGTGCTAGAACTTAGAGCAGTCATTTCTGTTGTTTTTAACGTACTCAGCCTAAGGTTTTTAGTTATAGTAATGGAAATGGACTAAAATATGCTCTAAAGTGCAGTATGTAATCTGTGGCCTGTGACTTGCAAGCACTGCAATATGATTATGAATGTGGCCCAACACAATTTTACACACTTACTTAAAACATAATGAGATTTTAAATTTTCTGCAATTGATTGATTGATTGATTGATTTTTGGTAACACAATCATTCCATTGATGTCAGAGTCTTACCATGTAGCCTTGGCTGACCTGAAACTCACTATGCAGATCACATTCTCATTGAACTCACAGAAATCAACCTGCCTCTGCCTCCTGAGTGCTCAGATTAAAGGTGTGAGCCACCACACCTGACTAATTACAAGGCTCTTGAACATGAGCTCTGTAGATGACAGTACCATGGTTCAGTGTGAAAAGGTTGGGCACTTAAATCTCTAAGCATGTGGAAGGATGGATGGATGGATGGATGGATGGATGGATGGATGGATGGATTCTCTGTGATCATATTTTCCCATTAGAGGCTGTGCACTGAGCAGCTGTGAGAGCACACTCCTGACACTTACCTGTTCCTGGCTCCCTCTGGAAACTGAAGCTGGCTTGTTCAGAATGGTTCCGGGCTGATATGGTTGCCAGGTTGGGTGGCTGGGGTATTACTGTATGGTGGGGAGCATACTTCTATAACCCTGACACAGCGATTCCTAACCTAACTGTGCTTTTGTGGTCCCAAGACCAGGACATTTACTCTGAGCTATTCTAGTTTCTCTAGCTCCTTGGTAGGTAGGCTGAGGACTGTCCCTTTTCTTTCTCTGTTTTTGTAGCTCCTGAAGATCAAGAATGGTGTGGGGCCTCCCTGGAGTCCAGAGACAATGGAGACACTCATGAGGCAGCCCCTACATCAGCTTAGAGAACACTCCAGAATAAGCTGGTAGACCGCTTCTGCTAGCTCTAGGTGGGCACAATAACTCAGCTTTGATCAAAGGTGACTGACAGGAAGATGCCACCCAGGGGGAGGCTGGTAAACAAAGCAGAGACAGCTGGAGGCAGCTCAGCTTTCATCCCAGGGACTAAACAGCCACAGCTAATGAATTCTTCACCATCTCAGGGAACTGTAGTGGTAAGTAAGGTGGAACAGGAGAGAGAGGAGCCTGAACCAGCCCATCACCCTGCTGGCTTTGGCACGAGCGACACTGTTGCACCAGGGTCAGTGGCTCTGAGCCCACCCACACCAGGGGGTATCCCACCCAGATCCCTGCCTGTGGCTGAGGGCTGCTCTCAGGGTCATTCTCAGTGAGCACCCAGACTAGACAAAACCCTTTTTGCAGTTTAGATGAGACATTGCTTGCTTGCACCTGCACAGTGGATTTTACTGGTATTGTGTTCAGCCTGCCCTGACCATATCACACCAGAGAGAGACCTGTGGAATAAACACGAAGGCCATTTTTACTTTACAAGCCACGGAGCCAAGGAGGTCAAGTCTGTTACGGAGGATGATACCACATCTTTTCCGGGTGGGCTTTGAGATGGAAGTCATCCTGACTCAGAGCATCGTTCCACTACTGCCAAGGTGCTTGGCATCTTACTGGGAGCTTCCCCATGTGAGGATGAAGGAAGACACCTGTCTCTGGCATCTGACCTTACAGTGGGCTCCTTCTAGCCAAGCATCCACACCCTGGATACCACTAGTGTCACTGTGGGCAGCAGCAGAAGATATAGACTGTGCCCTCCCCACAGGAGATACCTACAGGCATAGTTGTTCCTCACACATACTGTGAATCTCCCATGGGACTGGGAGGAGAGGTGGGTAACTGAAATTCAAGTTCATGTGTACCCTGGGGTGTGGTGAAATTCCATTCAAGGGGCTTTCTACTTCAACTCTGTGACAGAGAAGAGCACAAAAGGGTTAACCATTTTATCTAGATGGCTTTGCTTGTTCTGTAGAATTAATGGAAGATAAGCTAAAAGTTCATTTATAAGAGTATTAAGGGATAATTATTATGGAGTAAGTGCAGAGAGTCTAAAGGCATTATGATGCCCGACTTATAACTGAGAGCTGGAAAATAGTCTAAATGCATCCAATAACGCAGTACCTGTCAGTTCCCCTGCAAATTCCACTGGATAGGAAAATCCCCTTCTTTTTCTTCTTTTTTCTTTTTTTCTCCTGTTTTAATTTAGCTTCAGGTTAGATCATCTGTGAACTTATACATTAGACCCCAGTAACCTATGAGTTTGAGGCCAATGCGAATAGATGATCTTTTAATAGCAACAAAATAAAAAAAAAGATTTTGTAGAAAATCTGCTTCAATCAGATTAGATGGAAAGTGGGTGAAGCTGATTACAGTCTTACTAAAGACAGTGTTTGTGCAATATTTGTTTAAACAATGGCATTACGTCTCTTTTTAACACATATCCTCTGGAGAAAAATCAGTAATTAATAAGAGGTCAATTTTAGTTCCCTTCCTATTCCTGACGTGGTACAGGGTGTTATCAGCCATGCAGTGTTGATTATAGTCTACATGAGGGTGTGTGTAGGTTATAGTCACACACTAAGTCAATTTTATGTCAACTTCTTAAACACTGGTGAATTTTTGTTATTTACCAGGTCCTGGTTTAGTTAGTTTGGTTCATTTGATTTGGTTTTCAAGTCAGAGGTTCCCTGTGTAGCTGTGATTGTCCTGGAACTTGCTCTGTAGGCCAGGCTGGCCTCAAACTCAGAGATTCTCCCTGCCTGTCTTCTGAGTGCTAGGATTTAAGGCTTAGGCACCCCCCAAACCCCCAGCTACTTACCAGGTCCTGGAATTGGGCTTCTGGGATACTGAAAGGCAGTGGTATTCTGATCTAGAGAATGGAGACCACAGATGTGCAGCTTACTTCCTGTGTGCACTGAGCAAGATACTCCTCTACAGGCAAGATACTCCTCTACAGGCAAGATACTCCTCTACAGGCAAGATACTCCTCTACAGTAGCAGGGAGTATTACTCAAAGACCCCACTGAATGGGGCATGCTGCTCAGGTATGAGACGGTAGCTGTAGAGCCCAGGGTCCTATCTGTCTCAGCTACGGAGGCTGCCATGCTCTCTCCTCAGCTACGTTGTTCATTGATATATTTAAGGAAGGCAGCCTGGGACCACGCATGAGGCATCTCCCACCCAGAACCCTGAGCTCCTTTCACTTCATCAGAATTGACTTCTTGAGGGGATCGACTGAAGCCAAAAGACACAGAAGATCCTGAATGTGGATGGCACCATTCTATGGGATGAGGGCTAGACACATTAAAAGAGGAAAACGAAGAAAGCCAGCCTAGTATCGATGAGCAAACCCCCCTTTTCTGTTCCCTTGTCCAGGTGTGGCACAAGCTATTTTGCTCTGGCACATAAGGAACAAAATGTTCTGAAACCACGAGCCCCAATCATCAGCCCTCCTTTAGGTTGTCTATATTAGGTAATTTGGTCACAGTGATAGAGAATTAACTAATACAATTTTGGTAGAATCCTCCCAACATCCATATGTTGAAGACCTCATTCCCCAACATGACTGTTTGAAAACAGGGTCTTTTACAAAGTAATTGAGACTAAATTGTGTCATAAGAGTGGGACCTGAATCCAATGAGACTGGTATCCAAAAAAAAGGGACGGAACAAGAGATAAAGGCACCATCTATAGCTATGAAGAGAAGCCATCAGATGGACCTCAGGAGCCCATGACTCTATCACCGTCTTGACCATGGACTTCCATCCTCCAGGATTGGGAGAATATAAGTGTATTTATTAAGATTTATTTTATTTTTAATTATGTATTATGTGTGGGGTGAGAGCATTATGTGTTCACAGGATCCAGAAGAGGGCACTGGATACCCTGGAGTTAGAGTCCCCAGGGATTAACTGTGAGCCACTCATTGTGGATGCTGGGATTCTAACTCAAGTCCTTTGCAAAGAGTAGCACATACACTTAACAGGGAGCCATCTCTCCAACCCTAGAAAATCAATTTCTTATTAAAAAAAAAATAAAAACCACCCTTTCCTTTATCTTAACTCTTCCCTCTTCTCGTTAGAGGCATTTGGGCTGGTTGGTTGTCCAGTTGTCGCAAACTTGAGTCTTATGAGAGGAAGGAACTTCTATCAAGGAATTTCTTTCATCAGCATGTCCTGTGAACATGTCTGTGAGGATTTTCTTCTTCTCCCCGCACCCTTTTAGATTTATTTACTGTGTGTGTTCTTTTCAGACACACCAGAAGAATTCATTGGATCCCATTAAAGATGGTTGCGAGTCATAATGTGGTTGCTGAAAAATTGAATTCAGGGCCTCTGAGAGAGCAGTCAGTGCTCTTAACCGCTAAGCTCCTGCCCCAAGGATTTTCTTGATAAGAGTGATGTGGAAGGTTCCCATCTTTTGGCAGAGGTACCAGCCTTCCTCCATAGCTTTTGTTTTACTTTCTGCCTTTGGGTTCATTCCTTGGCTTCTAAGATGTACTGTAACCTGTAAGCCAAATAAACCCTTTCCTTCCCCAAGATGCTTGTGGGAGAATCATTTTATCACTGTGGGAGAATCATTTTTATATCACAGCATCAGAGACCACCTGCCTCCCAGTCCTGCTGATTTCCACTTAAACTTCCTACATCCAGAGTCCATCGAGGAATGTGTTGCTTTCAGAGAACTCAGACAACTTCACTTAGGTGGCTGCACAAAGATCAGAAACAAGAGATCAACCTCTGCTTGTTTCTAGCAACTGAGAGAGATCAGTCTTGTATTTGCTCTGTTCTCTTGTTTCAAACTTTCTGAAACACCGAGAGTCATAAAATGTGAGAGAACTTATAAAAACAACCACTTGAATTCACCATTTGCACTCATCTTTCAATATTTGTACTCCTTCTATTTGAAATACGTGCAGACATCTTGGCATCTCACTCAAATACTTCAGCATACATTTCCAAAGGATGGAAACATTCTATGGAACTTCAAAACCACTCTCTATGGGTACATAGATTGTACTAGATTGTCATCAAGTATTCAGTCTATATTCAACCCACCCCTACCCCCACCACAAAATGCATTTATATATAATTGGTTCTATTTACAAGCCAGAGTTTGGCCAAAGATCATGGATTTTATTTAGTGGTGACATAGTCTTTTGTTTTGAGAGAAGAATGTTATAGACTCATGGGTAATAAGCTTTAGATGGAGAGAGGGAGCCATGCTGGTTTGAGTTAGGCATGGAAAGCAGCCACCAGGTGGGGAAGGGAGCTCAAGAGAGACAAAGTTGGGGTGTGGTAATGCATGCCTTTGATCCCAGCACTTGGAAGGCAGAGGCAGATGAATCTCTGTGAGTTCTAGGACATCAAGAGCTACATAGAGAGACCCTGTCTCAAAAACAAAACCAAACAAACAAAAGCCAAAAGAAAAAAAAAGTAAAGAAACACCAAGAACTGGAGGAAGCGCCTAAAAGACAGATGAAAGAGAAGTTACTCAGAAAGATGAGCAGACTCAACCTCATGGTGGTCTAGCAGTGACTCTCATGACATAATTTATGTGACATATGATATATGCAGTTTGCCACTGGCTGAAATGTTTTATATGACCCCAGTGAGGGTATGTATTCCACCATTTCCATTTTCTACCACATATACACATACATACATACATACATACATACATACATACATACTGTAATGAGCACATGGGATGTATCTGAGGTACCAGCTTCATTCCCTTTGAATACATACCCACACATGGAACTGCTAGATCATACAGGAATTTTGTTTTTATATAGATATTTCTGTGGTTACCATGAGGACTATATTTAGTATTCTTAAGGTGTTTGCTTGCTTATTTTAAGTGTGTGCATGTTTTGCCTGCATATATGTATTTATGTGCACCATATGCATACCCAGTGCCCTTGGAGGTCAGAAGAGAGTCAGGTTCCCTGAACAGGAGTAATGAATGGCTGTGAACCACCATGTGGGTGCTGGAAGTTGACCTTGGGTCCTCTACAAGAGCAACAAACGCTCTTAATTGCTAAGCCATATCTCCAGACCTCACACCTAAGTTTTAGCACTGCAATTTGAGTTTAATCAGCCTCAATTTCAATATATGAGAAGAGAAAGTTACTCAGAAAAGTGGGTAGAAACAACAGTACAAAAATGTGCCCTTTCCAGGCTTGTACCCTTTGTTTTCAGTTGTCGATGCAACAAAATGACATTTTCACAATATAGCATGCCCCTTAGATGAATATTTCTTTTAAATTGTGTAAAAGGAAGAATGTGGAGTTAGAAACCAAGTTATAATAGCAGTATCTTTCAGATCAATAATTTTAGAAGATACCTCTTTGTCTCGAGCTGGTTATGATGGTATACACTTGCAATCCCAGCACCGTGGAAGCTCTGACCGGACTGTGAGCTTGGGTTCCATCTATACAACAGGCTTTTAAAAATCATATAGAAGAGGTAGAAACTGTCACTAGGGTAACCGTAACCTGTAAAGTTGCATTGGCCTTTATTGACATCCCCGTTTCTTCATATGAGGTTGGCTTATCATCTTGCATCTCTCCACCTTGCCCTTCAGGACTGTGGGCATTTGTTGCAGATGAGGTCTGGTGCCAACGGATGGCCTCAGCTTTGGTCTGTCTGGAGGCATTTTAATTTCTTCTGTGCTTTCAGAACAGAACAGTTCCATCAACTGTAAGTTCGCAGTTGGCAGGATTCTTTCCAGCACTACGATCACCTCAACTCCTCTTCTTTTGACTTTCAAACTTTCTGAGGGAAACCTGCCCACCTTAATGAAGACCCCGTGGAAGTATCACTCATTTTCATACACTGGTTGGAAGGGTTTTCTCTCTTCATCTTTCAAAAGTTAATTTTAAGGAGCTGGAGAGATGGCTCTGTGGCTGAGAACCGTGGTGCCTCTTACAGAGGAGTGGGGTTCAGTTCCCAGGACCTACATGGTGTCTCACAGCCATACATAACTCCCATTTCAGGGGTTCTGACACCCTCTCCCCACCTCTTGGCAACACTGTCTTGGTTGTTTTTTTCTCCTGTCCCATTTTCTCTGCTTTTAACTTTTATTTTATTTTATTATGTTTTCTGTATTTAATTTTGGTGAGAATATGAGAAAAACATAACTGTGGGCCAGTTGGTCACATTTAGCCTAGTGTTCTCTAAATGACCACATCTTATCCAATCCAGTGAACGGATCAACATTTAAGGACTTCTGAGATGTTCTCAGGTTTTTTGTTTGTTTGTTTGTTTGTTTTTTCCTGTTACAGCAATGAACTGCCATCAAAGTACTCCCGTCTATTTAATTCTTCCCCTGGGATAAAGTTCAAAGGAGACCATGATGCCGGCATCTCTAACGTCGTGGCTGTTTCTTCCTTTGCAGGTCTTGCTAGTGCAACCCTCCCCACAGGACATGCTCTCGAAGGAAGGTTGTACTTCCCATTTGTTGGCATAGGTCTCGTTGTCCCTATGTGTCTTGTGGGATGAAGGCAGGATAAAGCAAGGCATGGCTGCTATGGACACAAAGCTCACATCCTATGGTTTTCAGAAAATGGGAAGTGTGTAGGCAACAGTAGCACTATGGCTACAGAAAGCAAGAGACAGGTTGTGTAGACAGGAAGGGGCTCAGAGTGACATTTAATCACTGGACATTAACGGGACATCTGTTACTGCCTTTCAGTGAGGAAGCTAGGCCCACAGCCCCGGGATGACAATATGTTCCAGGCTTTATAATCGCTTGGAAAATACCACTTCTGCTGAAGGTTCTTTCAGCATTTGTTGCAAATCCTTCTATTTTATTACAGAAATCCCAGGCAAATCCTTCAGTGAGTGGACTTTCTATTAACACAAAGCTGCTAAGTGAAAGACAAAATGAACAACATAAAACTTAAGCCAGATCACACATTGGCCCCAGGACACCAGCCGGGAGAGGCTTGCTTCGGAGCCCTGAGTGCTTCTCTTGACCAGCACAGCCTAAGAGGCTGGAGAGGTGGCTCAGTGATTAAGACCATGTCTGCTTTTGCAGAACACCTGGGTTCCATTTCCAGTAACCCACAAGGCAGTTTACAACTGCCTGTGACTCCAGTTACAGCAAGTACTCTCTTCTGATCTCTGTGGAAGCTGTACACATAGGTGGTGCACATATGTACATGCAGACAAAACATTCATACCTATAAAATCATATTAAATAATTTTTAATGATATAATGAATAAAAAAAAAAAGACCTGAGAAGAGTTGTATCCTGGACAGGTGGCCCTGGGCCCTCATCTTTCCTGCTTTTTCTCTGTTCCTAGCTCCTTTTTCTTTCCAGCAGGAGGCTTTCATGGCATACCCACCCTTCAGCAGTGGCTGCAAGACATTAGAAGTGCGATGCTCCAAAGCTCAGTCAATCTCATGAGCTGCTGTAGGTCCACAGGCCAAGCGGAAATTCTAAAGATATGGTGTTATTTATATAAGTGAGTGCATGTCTCTCTGTGGATATGTTATATGTATGCAGGTACCTATTGAGGTCAGAAAGAGGTTTTAGATTCTCTGAAGTTGGAGTTACAGGGGGTTGTGACTGCCTAACTTGAGTGCTGGGAACTGAACTAGGGGTCCTTCGGAAGAAAAGCAAGAGCTCTTCACTACTGAGCCAACTCCCAGCCTTCCAGAAGGAAATTCTAAGAGTGCTTCCTTTATGTAGCTATGACCAATATACTTGGGAGAACAGCCAGCTGAGCACCATAAGGAGAACATATTGGGTGTAAGTTTCCAGTTCTTTCTTTTTTTCTTTCTTTCTTTCTTTCTTTCTTTCTTTCTTTCTTTCTTTCTTTCTTTCTTTCTTTCTTTCTTTCTTTCTTTCTCTCTGGGTGTTAGAGACAGGAACCCATGATAGTAATCACACATCCTACCACTTGGCCAAATCTTCAGCCCTCTATCTCACATACTCATTAATGGCCACTTTTCCTAGTGGGAGAATGTTATCACAGACTTTGGTGGAAAGAATATTGGAAATCTATAAGACATTTTTAAAGTGAGATGGGGGCTCTGGGAGTGGAGGTCAGTTTTGAAGCCTTGATCAGCATGTGTGAGGCTTTTGATCTAATTTTCTAGGACGAATAATAATAATAATAATAATAATAATAATAATAATAATAATAATAATAATAATGATACTAATAATACCCAATAAGGTGGAAGGTGGAGACTGTCCACTACAAATGACTTTTGGCTCTGTGACACGGGGGCTGGAGTAGTGGTATGTTTCATAGTTAATGCTCTTAAACAGGAGCCATTAGCATCATTGCAGTGTGAGGTAAGACATTTCACTCTCACCCCAGAACATAAGGTATATCCACATGCAGGATAAACATTTTCCTAAGGCATAGTGTAGGAACCAATTTCACGAGAAAAACAGCTTCATTTAGCAGGATTAGTTCCATTGCTTATCTGCGGAAAGCTGAGATAAATCTACCAGATACGTCACTGGTTAGTCAGTCCCCATGTGTACGCATGCGTGGGTATCTGCCTCCCTGTTCACACAACGTGATGGTGTTCACTAGGCATGGCAAGATGACACATTACAACTAGAAGCAGATCGAATATATTATGTTTGTTCAGACCTGCCAGGAGCATTTCTAAAGCCCATCTTTTAAAAATTCCCCTTCATTTTTCATTCTCTTGTTTCATTCTGTAAACAGTATCACTAACAGAGCTTAGACATGTTAATGAAGCAGGGCCCTCTAAGGCAGGAAAAGTAGGTGCAAGCAACAGTCAGATGGGTCTGAGAAAGTCTTGATGCTATAGATTCTCAAAATGAACAACTATAAACATTGATTTGGGCTTTAAATGCTGATTAAGGGCTTGCAAGATGACTCACTGGGGAATGTCACCAACCAGATGACTTAGGCTCATTCCCCAGGACTCCCATGTGGTAGAAGGAGAGAATCAATTGACTCTTGCAACTTGTCCTCAGACCTCCACGTGCACACTTCGGCATGATCACACATCCCTTCCCGGCACACAAAATGAATAAATAAAATGGAATGTTAATTTTTAGGAACTTACTAAAACTTGCATTTCAAGTTTTCTTTCTCTTCTTCTTCCCCTCCTCCTCCTCCTCCTCCTCCTCCTCCTCCTCTTCATCCTCCTCCTCCTTTTTCTTTGTCTTCTTCACGTGGGAAACTTAGCATTCATCAGTTAACTCTAATCTTCAAGTCTTAGGCCAGAGAAGGACCAACCCTATCTCAAAACAAGATGTTGAAGACCAACCCTGGCATTTGACTCTAGCTTCCACGTGCAAATGCACATGTATACATTCGTGCCCATGGACACACATGTATGCAAAGACACAGAGCCTATCTCTTCCTTCCCTAGTCATGAGACCCTTGCCTGCTGCCTTCTTCCCCAATACTTGGAGCAGGGCAGAGCAGGCTGGAAAAAAAATTTTTCCAAGCAAATGGTCCCAAGAAACAAGCTGAAGTAGCCATTCTAATATCCAATAAAATAGACTTTCAACCAAAAGTTATCAAAAGAGATGGGGAATCTTATTCTTACCCATCATACGAAAAATCCAAGATGAACTCTCAATTCTAAACATGTTTCTCTCCATTTAATTTGATGTTGTCTGTTGGTTTGTTGTATATTGCTTTATTATGTTTAGGAATTGGCCTTGAATTCCTGATCTTTCCAAGACTTTTAACATGAAGGGGTGTTGTATATTATCAAAGATTTTTAAAGCATCTAATGAGATGATCGTGTGATTATTTTTCTTTGAGTTTGTTTATATAGTTGATTACATTGATGGATTTTCATATATTGAACCATCTCTGCATCCCTGGAATGAAGCCTACTTGATTGTGGTGAATGATGGTTTTGGTCTGTTCTTGGATTCTATTTCCTAGAATTTTATTGAATATTTTTGCATTTTCATAAGTGAGATTGGTCTGAAGTTCTCTTTCTTTGTTGGATCTTTTGTGGCTTAAGTATCAGCCTAACTGTGGCTTCATAGAACGAATTAGGTAGTATCCTTCTCTTTCTATTTTGTGGAATAGTTCTCAAAGTATTGTTCTGATAGAATTCTGTACAAAAACTATCTGGCCCTGGGCATTTTCTTGTTTTGTTTTGTTTTGTTTTGGTTGGGAGACTTATAATGACTGCTGCTATTTCCTTAGGGGTTATGGAATTGTTTAGCTAGTTTATCTGGTCCTGATTTAACTTTGGTACCTGGTATCTGTCTAGAAAATCACCCATTTCATCTAGATTTTCCAGTTTTGTTGAATATAGGCTTTTGTAGTAGGATCTGATGATGCTTTGCATTTCCTCATTTTCTTTTGTTATGTTTCCCTTTTCATTCCTGATTTTGTTAATTTGCATACTGTCTCTGTGCCCTTTAGTTAATTTGGCTAAGAGTTTGTCTATCTTGTTGATTTTCTCAGAGAACCAGCTCTTAGTTTTGTTGATTCTTTGTATTGTTCTCTTTGTTTCTAATTGGTTGATTCCAGCCCTGAGTTTGACTATTTCTTGCCATCTACTCCTCTTGGGTTGGTTTGTTTGCTTTTTTTCTTTTAGAGCTTTCAGATACACTGTTAAGTTCCTAGTGTAGGATCTCTGTAATTTCTTTATGAAGGTACTCAGTGTTATGAATTTTCCTCTTAGAACTGCTTTCATTGCTTCCCATAAGTTTGGGAATGCTGTGCCTTCATTTTTGTTAAATTCCAGAAAATCTTTAATTAATTTCTTTCTTTCTTCCCTGATCACATTATCATTGAGTAGAGAGTTATTCAATTTCCATGAGTATGTGGGCTTTCGTTGTTTTTGTTGTTATTGAAGACCAGCCTTAGTCCGTGGTGATCTGATAGAATGCTTGGGATTATTTCAATCTTCTTGTATCTGTTGAGGCTTCTTTTCTGTCTGATATGGTCAGCTTTGGAGAGGGTATCATGAGGTGCTGAGAAGTAGGTATATTCTTTTGTTTTAGGGTGAAATGTTCTATAGATACCTGTTAAATCAATTTGGTTCATAACTTCTGTTAGTTAAACTGTGTCTTTATTTAGATCTGTTTCCATGATCTGTCCATTGGTGAGAGTGGGGTGTTGAAATCTTCCACTATTATTATGTAATGTTTAATGTGTGTTTTGAGCTTTAGTAATGTTTCTTTTACACATGTGAGTGCCCTTGCCTATGGGGCATACATGTTTAGAATTGAGAGTTCATCTTGGATTTTTCGTATGATGGGTAAGAATAAGATTCCCCATCCCTTTTGATAACTTTTGGTTGAAAGTCTATTTTATTGGATATTAGAATGGCTACTTCAGCTTGTTTCTTGGGACCATTTGCTTGGAAAAATTTTTTTCCAGCCTGCTCTGCCCTGCTCCAAGTATTGGGGAAGAAGGCAGCAGGCAAGGGTCTCATGACTAGGGAAGGAAGAGATAGGCTCTGTGGGGGCAGAGAAGTTTGTACTGGTAATAAACAGGAAAGGAGAAGGTGGATATAGACTCAACCATGGATAATTTCTTCCAGGTTCTTCCTTTTTTCAGGACAGCTCTGAGTTGTTTCCTTGCCTGTTTCTTTAAGATGTGACACCCGGCTTCACATGCTGGAACTCTGCTATCAGGGAGTGTCTTCCTCCTCATGCCTGACCCTTGCCCCAGCAGCCCTCAAAATCTCTACCTGCCTTTTTTTTTTTCAAAGCTAGGTAGTCCACCAATCCCCCCTTTCCCTTTTTGTTCTCTTTGAGGAGATGTCCCTCTTTGGCTGACGGAAATAGCCCTTGCCCCAACACATCCACCTTATATCTCTGAAAGGAAAGCCAGACCAAAGATGGTCAGTAGAGGACTGGCCCAGTCATCTGCTTTAGGCTCCCCACTTAGACTGACCCCAGAGCCTCTACTTCCACAGGCAGAGCACCCACTTTTCCTTCCATTTTGCCCCCACTCCATCCCTCTACACATTTCTTATTGTGCTCTTGTTGTAGTAGCTGGAGATAATGGCTGACAAGTGCACAGCTCTGAACCAGTCTACATGCTCCCTTCAGGACAGTTTTATCACATTCACAGCGAACAGGAGCCCCAGAAGTGATGAATAGATACAATGCGCTCAATGCTTGCAATACACGATGTGACTTGTACCAGATGCTTCCTCCCTGGGCATGTAGGGTGGGTGCTCTAGGATGGAGAATTGGAGCACTCAGAGGTAGACCCAGAGGGAGAAGGGTCTCAAAACTGTTTCTGCAGACCCAGCTGCATCTCATCATTCCACTTGTCACGTTTGCTGTCTCATCCCACCAACGAGTTTCCTTCGCCTTAAATTAGTCCTGATTGGTTCTGACACTTCCAAACAAAGACACCTTGACAATTTTATGTGAAGGAAAATATCTGTTTTACTTTTTTTTTTTTTTTTAGACAAGGTCTTATGTAACACAGGCAGCCAAGAATGGCTCTCTACTCCTCATCCTCTTGCCTGCATCCGCAGAATGATGCGAGTACAGTATGTACTTCTATGCATGGACAAGGAGCTCAGGGCCTCATGCATGCAAGGCAAGTACTATATAAATCAGCTCTAGCCCCTTGATATTCTTTTAAAAAGTAATTGTGAATGGATTAAATAGAATCATGCATAGAAATGCTGGATGAACATTCTTTTAAACTCACCATTTATCTTGCAACATTTAAGGGGGATTTCCGGGACCAAAACTGAAGGTGAAAACCAGGGTGGTGAGGAACTGAGAACAGGCTCTTCCTTGTGGTCCTTGGCAGCTTTGGGAACCACACTTTGCCTTTTTATTTTAAGAAAGTGAACAGAAAGTACAGAGAGTTCCCATATATACACCCTAAGCCCCCTTCAGTCTTCCTGTCTTTAATATCTTTGGTAATTACATCTATTCCCCATCATCAATAAATCTATGTTGGGCCATTTGTTAGGAACCTAGTCCACAATTTAAGGATTCATTGGATTATAAATTCTGAGCCTGGACAAGTGTATGGTGTCATTTAGTCACCACTGAAGTATCACAACGCTTTCACTGTAGAATGTCCCCCATATGCTGCCTATTTGTCTCTGCGTCCTACTTATCCCCTGGCAGCCAGTGATCTCTTGGGGGTCTCCCTAGCTTTGCCTTTTCTGGAATGTCATATGTGGAGTCACACAGTGTGTGGCTTTTTCAGATTGGTTTCCTTTACTGAGTAATAGGCATTGAGGATTTCTCCCTGTCTTTACATTTTCCTTTCTTTTGTTTCTCCCTGGGGTCTCTCTATGTAGCTCTGGCTGTCCTGGAATTCTCTATGGTGATCAGACTGTCTTGATTTTTGTTTTTCCCGAGACAGGGTTTCTCTGTGTAGCCCTGAGTGTAGTCCTGGAACACACTTTGTAGACCAGGCTGGTCTTGAACTCATAGAGATCCACTTGCCTCTGCCTCCCAAGTGCTGGGATTAAAGGCTGTGCTACTGTGCCTGGCTTTTTTCATTGTTTTAATAATGGAACCCTATCCCACTGCCTGTATGTATTTCTCAGTGGGTGAATCAGGTTGCTTACTTCTAGCCCTGGGGTGTTATGAAAAGCCTGCTCTGACCAGTCATTTTGTGAGAGCATGATTGCCAACGCAGTGTTTGGTGTAAATACCTTCGGGCCTGTGGAGGGCTTGACTAGCAAGATAGCTGTGGGGATGAAATGTGTCTGGAATGCTATTTCCTCTCTTTGGGTAGGTCTTCTAACAACAGAGCATCTTCGCTATGCTCAGGAAGGGCTATGCTCTGTCATGGCCACCTATCCTCTCTCCTCCTGCTATACTCCTTAAGGAGGCTTTCCCTAGGTGACTTGGGTCTGTCTGGTTAAACAGAGTGCTGGGAGAAAATGCAGTACAGTAAGTTAAACCTGCTTGCTGCTGTTCTTTGCTTGTACTGATAAACGGACTGCCTAGTCTCTGTTGTCATTGAATCCCGCCAAGGTCGGACTACAACCACTCTTGGAACCCACCCAACCTCGGCTGCCATCTTTGTGACCTTTGTAACCAAAACTTCATCCTGGACAAAGTAGACTCCCAGGATGGTTACTTGGAACGAAAATGTCAGTGCCAATGGGGACACCCAACGATCTACCTCTGAAGTTGAGGAACCCACTGAAGAGCTGGTCGGTGAAAGTTCCATTGAGTCTTTTTTTTCTTCCCTGCTGAGTATTCGGGATGCCCCAGAAGACAGAAAACAATACTCTCAGATGTCTCAGGCCTTTGGGAGTAGCATTGGAGCTGGGGACCAGAAAAGTAAATGAAGAGAAGTTGAAGGTCTCCAAGAAAAGTGGATCAGATAACAGCCCATAGTTCATGGCAATCCACCCAGGACTCTTTCACTCTGTGCCAGGTTTTTCATGATCTTTTCTGGGAAGACAAGAAAAAAAAAAGTGGCGATAACTAGAGACCAAAGAAAAGAATTCCACCCAAGTCTAGCTTGGAGAACAAATGAGTTTGTTATGGTTGCTTATAGCATATGGTAAGAGGTTACTTAAGCACAGATATGCCAAAGCAGCTGTGTCACTGAGAGCAAAACCCAAGCAGAATGGGCAATGACTCATGAAGGCTCATTCACCTTAAAAACCTTGTATATTTCTGAGTTTCTGCTTCCTGTGACTTTTATGAGCTTTCTGTGCCTTTTAAGTTTCCCCCATTTTAATTCAGAGGAAACAGCTATAGAATACAGGCACCCATAGCACTACCAGCTCAGCACTGGTCCCTGTTCCAGAGCTTGGAGGCGGTCTAGATCTGCATTCCTAACAAAGAAGCTCACAGCATAGTACCATCTTCCCAACAAGATTTTCAGATTTGGCCTGGAGAGATAGCTCAGCAGTTAAGAGCACTGACTGCTCTCCCGGAGGTCCTGAGTTCAAATCCCAGAAACTACATGGTGGCTCACAACCATCTGTAATGGGTTCTGATGCCCTCCTCTAGTGTGTCTGAAGACAGCGTCAGAGTACTTGCATATAATAAATAAATAAATATTTTTTTTTTCTTAAGAATTTTCAGATCTGTCTCCATCTTGGGACATACTCTTGAAGCCTGTCTCTATTTTATAAGCATGTTAGAAACGTGCTGAGAGCTAATCCAGAGCTGGATTCAGTATCCTTTCTCCAGCCTACCTCTCCCCAACTCCTCATTTCCTCCAACACAGGGATTTTGTGAAAAGGTTCATTGGAGTAACGAACCCAGATATTCTCAGGTAGGGGGTTGATAAGTGGTGTGGGTAATAGCCAGAAGCTGGAAAGAACCCAGATATCCCTCAACAGGGGGATGGATACAAAAAATTTGGTACATGTACACAATGGAGTACTACTCAGCTATTAAAAACAATGAATATATGAAATTCCTAGGCGAATGGATGGATCTGGAGGGTATCATCCTGAGTGAGGTAACCCAATCACAAAAGAACTCACATAACATGTACTCACTGATAAGTGGATATTAGCCCAGAAACCTAGACTACCCAAGATACAATTTACTAGACACATGAAACTCAAGAAGAATGAAGATCAAAATGTGGACACTTTGCCCCTTCCTAGAATTAAGAACAAAGCACACATTGAAGGAGTTACAGAGATCATGTGTGGAGCTGAATCAAAAGGATGGACCAACCAGTGACTGTGGCATCCGGGGATCCATCCCATAATCAGCCACCAAACATAGACACTATTGCATATGCCAGCAAGATAGTGCTGAAAGGGCCCTGTTATAGCTGTCTCGTGGGAGGCTATACCAGTGCCTGGCAAACACAGAAGTGGATGCTCACAGTCAGCTATTAGATGGAACACAGGACTCCCAAGGAAGGAGCTATAGAAAGTACCCAAGGAGCTGAAGGGGTCTTCAACCCTATAGGTGAACTCACAGGAACAACATGAACTAACTAGTACCCCCAGAGCTCATGTCTCTAGCTGCATACATAGAAGAAGATGGCCTAGTTGGCCATCATTGGCAAGAGAGGCACCTTGGTCATGCAGACTTTATATGCCCCAGTACAGGGGAATGCCAGGGCCAAGATGTGGGAGTGGGTGGGTAGGGGAGCAGGGCGGGGATGGGGGAGGGTATAAGGAACTTTCTGGATAACATTTGAAATGTAAATGAAGAAAATATCTAATAAAAATTAAAAAAAAAGGGGGGCTGGTGAGATGGCTCAACGGGTAAGAGCACCCGACTGCTCTTCCGAAGGTGATAAGTTCAAATCCCAGCATCCACATGGTGGCTCACAACCATCCGTAACAAGATCTGGTGCCCTCTTCTGGAGTGTCTGAAGACAGCTACAGTGTACTTACATATAATAAATAAAATAAATCTTTAAAAAAATTGAAAAAAAGAATTAATAAATTTCAAAATACAAATTATTTTTTTTAAAAAAAGTGGTGTGGGGTGAAGAAGTATCTGTCCCTGCATTTTGCAACGGCCTAACTTGTTTGCGTATTGAGTAACTACCCTCTATAAACTTATCCCATGCCACAAGGAAAAGATAAGCCTTGATCCAAAAGTGTGATGATGAGCTGAGACGGAGGCTTCCTGCTTTGAGAGGATTTGAAGAGGGAAGCAGAGTTGCTAGTGGTCAGGCTTCCTTCAGATTCTTATTGTTTGGGTTCCAACCCTGGCTCTGAGAAGTTCCATTAGTCATACCCCTCCTCCAAATCTTTGTTGCCTCACCTGAGAATGTGTTCAATCATATTATCTACCCCTAGAGCCACAGCCATGTAGACCTGTGATTGTTCTAATAAGATGTCAGCTACTGTTAGGAATTGGAGGCCAGGCTGGAGGGATAGTGCAGAGCTACCTCAGAATGCTATAGGCTCCCAAGCAGGAGGAAATGAGAAGTTGAGGAGAGGTGGACTGGATAGCGGATACCGAATCCTGCTCTGGCTGGGCTCTCAACACTTTTCTAATATGCTTGTAAAATACAGACAGGCTTCAAGAGTATGTCCCTGGCTGAAGACAAATCTGAAAGTTCTTGCTGGTGAGATGGTACTGTGCGGTGAGCTCCGACATGAAGAAGGAGGATGCCCAGGTGTGGATGCTCAGTCAGGCATTCTGGGAGATATCAGTCTGAAGATGACTTCAGGGAACACAGCGAGGAAGCAAGGCAGGGCAAGAAGTGCTTGAAGATGAGGACCCTGGACACAAACCTGGAGTCAGTGTCTGAGTGTAGATTCATGGAAGGGTAGGATCTCAGAACAGATGGATATCAGAGAAGCAGGGGAAGGAGCCATGCAAAGTTGCCATTGCCTTATCCATGAATGGGGAGGAACTGGAAACAGACGCCGCAATTGTCCTCCTTGAAGCAAGTGTGTGACCTCTTAGTAACTCGGTGCTGAGACTCTGCTTTGTGTGTTTTCTGTCTACAGAAGAACAATCTCCCCCATCGAGTCAGGGTAAAAAGTCAGTCCATATTTACCTAGTGCAAGGAAGGGTCCAAGAACGGAGTCTGAGTGGGACACCAACAATCTGGGAAGAAGGAGAAAGCAATATGGAACGTCGTCATCACCTTACCGAATCCTGGAAACTCCAACGAGAACCTTGCAGAGACAGGGCAGAGTGCACGGCTCCTGTTTGTGGTAGAACAGAGGATGGTAATCCACTTCTGTTCCCTGATCCAGAGTTCCTCAGAACCTGCTAAATCTTGTCACATGTGGCTAGCTGGCAAGGTGGACTCAAGAGCCAAGAGAATCTCAAGGAAAAGATATGAAGCTGAGGGGCTGGGGTGGGGTGGGGGAGTGGGGGTGGGGTGGGCAGGAGCAGGGGAGGCAGGCTGACCAAGGAAAGAGTAGGGACAGGAAAACCCGATTTCCTATAACTTTTTTTGGTTTGATTGGTTTTGTTTTGAGATAGATTTTTACTCTGTAGCACAGGTGACCTGTTGGCTTCCACAGAGTGGTCATTTTCCTGTCTCAGTATCCAAAGTATGGGGATTACAGGTGTGAGCCAATACGCGGGGCTCTAACCACAATTAACAAGAGGCAGAAAAGGGAATATGAACATCCCACATGCTACCACACTCCTGTTGTATCAGAGACTTTGAATAGCAGCCAGGCCAGCAGCGGTTCTGAAAGATGAAAAGCAGTGTCTGCAGACCAGCTCTAGTTAGGAAAGCCCCCCAGCCTGGTTCCGTGAAAGGCTGCAATGCACCTAAACTGGGCAAACTGGAGAAGCAGTGGCTTGCCACATTTGTAGTTGGCAACAGAGAGGGTCTGGAAGCCTTCCCTGAAAATAATGAGAGGGGAAACTTTGATTAGTTAAATCCCAGATAATCCTGGATGATGAAGACAGATCTGGACTCCTTAATGGATTTAGGGTCCCAAGGGGGAGTGCCAGAGGCATCAGATCTGCCCGTGGTGAGAAGAGGCCAAGAGGAATCCCCACCAGGCTGCCAACATATCAAGGAAGGTGCAAACTTCCCAGCCTATCTTTATCCACCTAGAGGTGGGACATACAGTGTGGGTGGGTTCAGTGGCAGATACATCTCTAGTGCCCCTGTCCCTTAAACTACTAGAAGTGTTCAAGGACACTGAGTGAAGCATCGTCCCCATCTCTTGCGCTTGGGTCTCCATCCCTTGGTGCCAATATTGGACTTGAGACAGCAGTGGAGGCACAGTGGCACAGTGTTCCTTAGTAGGAAGAGGACCACGACAGCCCATCAGTACCTCCCCACCCCCCACCCCCAATTCTTATTTATTTTGTATGTTGGAGGGACTCGTGTATGCCAGGGTGTTCGCTCTCTCCTTCCACTATATGTGTTCAGGACTCATTGGATAGTCAGTTTTAGAGGCAAATACCTTAACTTCTGAGCCACCTTGAAGGCCCCATGAGAGAATTCTTTGCTATGGCTTTCCTTTGCCAGAAAGGTGCCCAAAGATCTAGCTCTCCTACCAGAGTTCCTGCAGACCCCCACCATCCTGCCAGTTGGGCAGCAGGCAGCAGTGGGGGTGCGGTCTTTTCAGGAATAGCAGGATCCCGTGAGCCTTCAGAGCCCTAGCCCAGCTCTTTCCTCAGCCTGGTTCTGCCTCACTATCCCCATTTCTCTTTCGTTGTTCCATGAGATGAGTTGACTTGTTTGAGTAACCTCTCATCAGTAAAATGGGTTTATTTGATAAGATCTTCCTCAAGGAGTTGGAAACATTTGCTCTGGACTGTCTCCAGGGGATGAAGTCGGCCATTCTCCCACCCCCAACCTTTTGGTTGCTTTGTATTTCTAGCATCTACTTGGAGTGTGGGGAGTCTGTCATCTGGGTGACCTTCCACCCTGAGGTAGAATCTAGGAGAGCAGGCCTGTGGCAAGGTCCCTGCGGCCTCTTCTATTTGAGGTGATCCCAGCTGAGTCACCTACTCTGGCTACAGACCACCAAAGAGTGCACTCCTGAATATCTTTCTTAGCTGCAAGTCTGAATTTGGATTTATGAAGGCACACAGCTGCTAATTGGCATGTCTCTATATCTCTGATGTGTTGCCCTAAATCTCGAGGTGAATTTTGAGCAACATTCCTGGCAGAGCTGAAAAGGATTTCTCCCCACTAGCGAGCAACTCAATGGACAATTATCCAGAAGGAAAGGTACTGGTTGCTAATCCGGGAGAACAGCTTGGAGGGGAGATTTGGGTCTTCTTTTAATAATGGGAAGTTAATGCGCAGCCTCTTGTTATTGTCTTTCTTAGAGCCCCTTGTTTAATCCTCTGGCTTAGTGGTGGCGCCCTCAAACAGCAAGGGAGATGCACTGTGTGGGGCTCTGACCCGGTTCCAGGTGGAGGAAGCTCAGCCACCTCTCTGTAGGACCCCTAAAGTTGCAGCTCGGCTGTCTGTCCACCTGGTTTAGAAGCCAGGTAATTTCCAGAAGCACAAGCGAGCAGGGCCCCAAGAGAGGGTGGGCGTATGGACTGGAGACTGAGACAGAAGGGATGGTCAGCGTTGTTTGTTTGTTTGTTTGTTTGTATATATGCAATGAATGCTTTTTGTTTTTATGGATGTCTGTGTGAGGGGGCCAGATCCCCTGGCACTGGAGTTACAGACAGTTCTGAGCTGCCCTGTGGGTCCCCTGCAAGAGTGGTCAGTGCTTTTAACCATTGAGCCATTTCTCCACCCCCACCTATGCGTTTCAATTAGTTCCAGTTTCAACAAATTTGGGATTCCTACGTGCGGGTCTAGTTGCCTTTGACTAATCATAAATTGGAACGGTAATTTGTTAGTCTCGGTGAGTAGTTCCCATAGATGGCCCTGTTAATTCCACATCCCTGACCTCATTTAGGATCGCTGAATCAAATAGGGTACACCGTTATACTAAAACAATAGCCACTGCTCACGTGAAATCAAATCTTCACTGGGCTGTGTATATTTCTGTTAAGCCTGCCCAAGGTTTTAGTCCTCCTAGTCCGCATCTCCCTCTCCTCCTTTCTCCTGCCCCTTCTCAGCACCAGGCCAATTTGGGACTGTATGCACTCTACTGTCTAGACCTTAAAGATCCAGCGAGGGAGGAGTTTTTGACTGTAGAGTGGCCGGCGGTGGGTTAAATACAAAATGTCAACTTTTCTTCAGGGATTTACATACTGGGTGCTGGAGTTGAAGAGACTGGCCAGTGTATTCTGGGTGTTAGTGGTGTGTGTGTGTGTGTGTGTGTGTGTGTGTGTGTGTGTGTGTGTGTGTACACGCGCTCTTGGGAACCGTCCCTAGATCTTACAGGTTAGTTTGGAGTGTGAGGTTTTTGAAGGCTAGGGGTCTCCAGAAGAGAGACCCATTACGAATGTGGAACTTGTGAGTTTCATAGGAGAGGGGAGACAACACAACCCTTATTGCTCACTTTTCTTCTCATTCCGGAGAATGGGGGTGGGGTGGGTAAGGGACAGCTGGAGAGAGAAAGAGGTGGCGAGGAAGACCGCAGCTGGGAGGCCAACAACTCAGGGGAGGGGAGCTGATGGCGCCTGAACCTGCTGGTGGGAGCTTGGATGCGTCTGCTCCCTGCTGATTGGCGCCTTCTAGGCCGTCTAGGTCTCAGGGACAGCTTCTCCAGCATAAAAGGGTCGCCAGAGCTAGCCTCCTCTGCACAGGTGGCCAGAGAGGATTCAACTCCCGCTCCTGACCTAGAGGACTGAGAAGCATGACTGGACGGGATGGGCTTTCGGATGCGCGCTCCAGGAGTAGAGCCCTGGCGCCAGGCTGTCCTCCCACCGGCTCTCGCCTTCGAAGCTTTGCCATCAATGACCTGCTGGGATTGGAGGCAGATTTGCCAACTCCGGCGGAGCCTGGGCTAAGATCCAACCTTGAAACTCCAGCGGAGGCAACAGGATCGGAGCCGAGACCCGGGCCGGGACCGGGGCCAGGACTCTGCGGCTCCTTCCCTGCCCGCGGGGCTCTCCCGCTGGGTCTGGGCCTCCTCTGCGGCTTCGGGGCACAGCCCCCTTCTGCGGCCGCCGCCGCTCGCGCGCGCTGCCTACTCCTCGCCGATCTGCGGCTTCTGCCGCCTGCAGTACCCGAGCCTGCTGTCGCCCAGAGCCCCGTCCACCCGCCGCCTGCGCTCGGCAGCCAGCAGCGCAGCGAGAGCGTCTCCACGTCGGGTAATTTAGTCAATGCTTCCCGCCTCCAACCCTCAAAAGGTCCAGAAGCACCTGGGTCATGCCTGCTCGCTCCCAGAGAGTTCTCAGTCCTGACAGACCCCTGCACCTCCTGCAGGTTTCCAAACCCCAGCTTCTCCTCCCAAGCCCCATTCCCGCAGGTGGGGACAACCACCAAGGGTTCCGATGGATCTTGTGACCAGAGCCGCGGGCCCCTTTCTCTCAGCACTTGGTACCAGTTTTGGGTGGCGGATAATCCGGAGGACAGGTGTCTATGTCTTGCATCCCTAAGGCAGAGTCGACAGAACTGACTGGTAGTTTAAGAGGCCTGAGTTAGGTAAGCTGAACTCTCGGCCTCATCCGGTGCTGAGAAGGAAGTTCTGGGTCTCTAGCGTCTTCTCTTTTTATCGCCTTCTACCCAGTACCGACAGGCGAGAGAAGCCATCCGCTCACTCTGATGTAGTTAGGTAGGCTCACGTTCAGTTCGGAGTCTCCTTATTTTTCTCGGGGAGGAGGAAATCTTGGCGTATTGTGGGAAAAGAGAAGGAAGCAAAGACATTCTTTCCACGGGGCAAAAAAACCGAGAGCCTGGGGATGCGAGCTCCAGGGGAGAGAATTATGCAAAAACCCAAACGACAAGACCAAACAAAACCGAGGACCCAGCAAAACTGTCCTGCAGAACACGGGACTAGGATAGCAGAGTGGATGGAGCCTGCAGAGCACAGAGGGGCTGGCCAGGGTCTCTGTAGGATGAGATGAAACCCTCTATTTGTTGTGCCATTAAAACCACCCCAAAAGCTATCTTCATAGGGTGACTGCTTTCTTCTCCAAATATTAATAAAAGGAAAGGTGAAATGCAAGCCTAAAATTTTATTCTGCGAGGGTATTTCCTGCAGAAACAGCATCATGTGACTGGTGAGAAATTCTGTCAGCTTGAAAGAAAAAGGAGATGGTTGACATTAATTTAAATATTAGATTGTAAATCCAATATATGCAAATATTATCATTTCCATGAATCAATATAAAACTATTTTACTTTGGGGGATATTAAGTCTTCCAGACTCACAGAGTGTTTTGTATCTGCCACAAGTCTCTGTGGCCACTTCTCATGCTTTTCCTCATTCCAAGTATCACTGGCTCCAGATACTCCAAAGCACATCCTAGAATATTATAATCCAAATAGGCTGTTTTGTGGTGATATCATTAATATAAAAACAAAATTGGTGTTATTTCATTACTTTTGTCTACTCATTTTTTAAAAATGGTGGGCAATTCTATTTTCAAACAACGAATCTGATAATAGTTTGGCTTTTAGCTTTCCTTATCCTGAGATCTTTTGGTATGTTGAATATGGGTAGATAACCTCACAGTTGAACGACATTGCTTTCAGGGGAATCTACACATTACTGAGACATGTGTGTCATGAGTGCACAAGCTTCCTGGGCTATGTCTCTAGGATTCATGCATCAGGGCACGGTGAGTTTTGACAAAGATTTGATGTCACAAATCCTGCCTTTCAGAAATGTCCACGTGGACATTAAGGGGAGGAGGGAGGCAGCTGGAGGAGGGTGATCTATCATCTGTGGAACTCTGGTTAGAAAAGACAGTAGCCTAGTAGCGTTGACTTTACAGGATATGAAATTTGGATCCTAACTTCATCACAGCAACTTGACCTGTGTGATCTGGCAGGCCAATAATACCAACTGCCTTTGTCTATTTATTTGTGAGGGATAATTGAAAAAACGAAGACAGTGTCTGGAATGTGGGAATTGCTGTCTTTGGCTGTGCATATCACTAAGTATATTCTTCTCTTTTCCCCAACCATCAGAGCTTTTATATAACTGTAAAGTTATTTTTCTTCATTAATTCATTAATTTATTCACTTTACACCCTGATCACAGCCCCCCTACTCCCAGTCTCACCTTTACAAATCCCTCTCCCCATTACCCACTCTTCTTCTCAGAGAAGTGAACACCTACCTTGGGCACCAATCTGCCATGAGACATCTGGTTTTAGCAGGCCTAAGAGCATCTTCTCACACTGAGGCCAAACCAGGCAGTCTAGTTAAGGGAAGGGGATCCAAGGGCAGGCAACAGAGTCAGAGACATCCTCCTCTCCCTGCTCCAGTTGTTAGGGGATCCACATGAAGATCAAGGTGTGTGCCGGCTACAGATGTGTAGGGGCCTAGGTCTGCCTCCTGCACACACTAAGTACATTCTTAGTAAACACACAGTGTTAGCTTTCACATTAAGATGCCCACAAGGTAGCAAAATTTTAACATTTTCAGAGAGTCATCTTTTTGTGCCAACAGATGGGGACAGTCCATCTGAAGAAAAGAATGACCCGAAGATGTCCCTTACCCTGGGCAAGAGGAAGAAGCGGAGGCACAGGTATGGGTCCAGGCTGTCTTCTCTGCCTGTGTTTCCTCAGATGGACACAACCCTATTGTCTATGAGAAGAGCATCTGAGGGTGTATAGAAGGCTCAGCAGTCTACTGCTGTGGGCAGTGACAACCACACAGATCTATTTTCAAAGATGACCCGCAATTCATAGGAGGCTACAGGGAGATCTGTACTATTTAAAGGCGTGATTTTGTGCATTAGTAAATGGGTTTTTACCTCTCTGGCATGTTTCACGTGTGTTTTTGTCTCTCTACAGGACGGTTTTCACGGCCCATCAACTTGAAGAACTGGAGAAGGCATTTGGCGAGGCCCACTACCCCGACGTGTACGCTCGGGAAATGCTGGCTGCGAAAACAGAGCTCCCAGAAGACCGAATACAGGTGTCTGATGCCCTTCCTTTCTCAAAGACCCTGCCATCCACACAGTGAGCAACCCACAGCCACTCGGAAAAGCTCAGGGTGGTCCTCTTCATTTGAGTACTGAAAGTGACCCAGTTAAATGCACGAAAAGGCTCTCTGCAGCCTTCATGCCTTTTTCCTTTTGTCATCCTCGACCTGCCCTCAGATATTACACGATTGTGGCCTCCGCCACCAACACTTAGGCCTAAGTTAGATCCCTGGTACTCACTTGGTAGGAGAGTGCTAATTCTTGCAAATTGTTCTCTGACATTTGTGTGCAGAGGTGCACCAATTTCTACACTCATGCACACAAAATTAATAAAGATGTCACAATGAAAATGATATTTTTTAAAAAATCACACAATTGGATGTTATACTAGATACCACATGAAGATATATTAGTAAAAATGTTTAATGCTCATATTCAGTTCTTAGAGACATCACCATAGATAGACCCTGTGCTGTCTCTGTGTCATATGGGTATCCACCGGGAAAGTTGTCATATACTGGCAGATACGCTCTTTAGAAGAGTTGCCAGTGATTCAGTGATCTACGCTTCAGGATATCAGTATTGTTTAAATGAATGTACTTTTCTATAAGAGAAATAGTGACAATCAATTAATCTCAGCTTGGATGGGGCTATATCACCCCTGTGAACTTTCTAAACAGAAAACCCAGGAAACACGGTAGGCAGCCCCTTTACACGCTGCAGGTTAGGGCCCTTTTCATTTTTTGTTTTTTGCTTCCATAACGCCTTAGAACATTTCAAAGGAAGTGGCTCCAACCTTATGTCCATAATGCTGAGTTCCTGTGGGTTTGGAGGGCTGCTGCCACACTAGCCTGCAGGCCAGGGGTGAGGAATGGTCCCTTTGTAGACCCAGGGACCTGGACGCATGCGCATTCGCTTCTCTAGGCACTCCTTTTCATAGTGCCCCTTCTTGAGCCCCTCTGTCTCCCCTCTGCCTCTAACCAGGTCTGGTTCCAGAACCGGAGGGCCAAGTGGCGTAAGCGAGAGAAGCGCTGGGGTGGCAGTAGTGTGATGGCTGAATACGGGCTCTACGGAGCCATGGTGCGCCACTGCATTCCACTGCCGGACAGCGTGCTCAACTCTGCAGATAGCCTGCAGGGCTCCTGTGCACCCTGGCTTCTGGGTAAGCCATGGCTGAGAGCCAAAGTCCAGGCTATATTCAAAATGTATAAGTGGACAGATATACTTGCATTGTGTTAGATACATATTTTCAAAGTGGCGAATACTACTAGAAAGTGTAGAAGCTATGCTGTTTAGAGTGCAGGGTTAATAAGGCCATGCGGAGCAGGGAAAATCTAGATCATTTTGTCTACACTGCTGAAGCAGTAGGTCAGGTCTTGGTCCTGATTTAACAAACATACCCTAGAGAGTTCCTCTATTGAGGAGGTCAAGCCCTTTCTGGGCTCTTACCCCTTATTGTGATCTTTGGGTTCAGAGTTTGCAAGCTTGGGTCACAAGATAATTACTACCAGCAAATTAGTTAGGTGGATCCTAGTGGGATGTTAGGCTGGGAAAGTTCAACAGCTTTTCTGCCTGGTGTTGGGCTGAGATCCAGAGATAGCATGGTTAATATAGCCCGGACTTTGGCTAAAGACTAACGAGGTTAGACAGAAGTGGGGTGGGGGGTGAGTCGAGAGCCAAGCCTAGTCCTCTGAAATCACTCAAATAGGGATGCTTGCTGGCATCCGTGGGACCTCAGTCATACACAAGCAAATGCTGAACAGGATTCATTCTGTCATTTAAACAAACAGTGTCACCCAACAAAGCATTCTGCAGGAGTGGCAGGTGACAAATGGAATTTTTCAAACCCTAATACTAGGAGTTAGCTACCTCATGGCTCTCCTCTCGGCCCCAGAGGAACACTGGGAAAGAACATTTTAGACAGACTGAAAGAACAGCGACAAGGAAGGAACGTACTTAACTGCTGAATTTAAAAATACTTTTGGGGGCTGGAGAGATGGCTCAGTGGTTAAGAGCACCGTCTGCTCTTCCAAAAGGTCCTGAGTTCAAATCCCAGCAACCACATGGTGGCTCACAACCATCTGCAATGAGATCTGATGCCCTCTTCTGGTACATCTGAAGACAGCTACAGTGTACTTAGATATAATAATAAATAAATCTTTAAAAAATATTTTTGAGCCTGGTGTGGTGGCACATGCCTTTGATGTGTCCGAGGTCCCTGTGCATTTGAGGTGAGCCTGGGGTACATAGCAAGATCCAGGACAGTCGGGGCTACATAGAAAGACCCTGCCTCAAAACTAAACAAAATTTTTATTGTTGTTGGCTTTCCTTTTTGTTTTCCAGGGATGCATAAAAAGTCTACAGGGATGAGGAAACCAGAAAGTGGAGGCAAGTCGACAGGACTCTGGGAGTTTGACCATCTCCAAAAGGGTGCTAATAAAGATCAGGATGGACCTGAGAGGGGACCAGACAGAACAACCCTGAACCCTGAAAATAGCTTGGAAGATGTGGCCATTGACCTGTCCAGCTCTTCCAGGCAGGAGACTAAGAAAATACCCCCGGGTTCTAGTACTCAGGGATGTTCCCAAGCCCCAGGGCTGCAGGTGCTCCAGCCCCCACAGGTGGGAGCCTCATGAGACTGACAGATTGCTCCTCCCAAAAGTTGGACAAACACCTTCAGTTTGATTTTCTTTCTGAAATGTCTGGATAAAAAAGCAACACTACAACACTGAATAAATAATGACGTAGGGAAAATTCCATTTGATTCTAGAGTGGGGAACATTCATACAACCTCTCAAGCCAGTCAATTTGGTCTAAAATCTTGTTTTTCCTTAGTATAATCTGAACATGGAAGGTTTGAAGTTCAAAGATAATTTTAGGGGTGGGGTATGACATGGCTTAGTTAATAGTACACAAGAAGGCCTGGATTCAATTCCCAGCACCACATAAACCAGATATAGCAGCACACATCTGCCATCCCAGCACTCAAGGGGTGGAGACAAGAGATCAGATGTTCAAGAGCATCCGAGAGAGAGAGAGAGAGAGAGAGAGAGAGAGAGAGAGAGAGAGAGAGAGAGAGAGTAATACCTAGCATTATATAAGATGTGGGGAGAGAGAGAGAGAGAGAGAGAGAGAGAGAGAGAGAGAGAGAGAGATTACTACCTAGCATTATTTAAGATGTGGTTCAGTCATTAAGAGGGCTGGTCTGACCTCCTCACTCTAAGTTAGACTATTTGGTTTGGTTTTGTTGAAACAGGTTCTTGTTGTGCAGCCCAGGCTAGCCTCATTTTCATGATCTCCTGCCTCAGCCTCTCTAGTGCTGGGTTACAAGTGTGAGTATAATTGTTATACAATCCTAGGAGAAGCCTCTAGGCTTCAGAGGAATGAATGAATGAATAAATAAATGAATGAGTGCTATATTACTGTTCCTTGAGCTGGGTCTAGGACATCTCTGTCTTTGTGATTGGTGATAATTTTGTGTTCTCAGTCACTTGATAGGCCTTGAATATTCAGTGTATAAACAAAGAAAGCCATACGCCCCTCCTCTGAAATCACCTGGAGCCATGTTTAAGCAATTGTTAAATATCTGGAGATTGTTTGAAGGTCAGACCCAACTTCTTGGTCTTTTTGAATTTATGTTTGAAAGCACTTTAGTGACTTGGATTCATGAATGTTGTCTTTCCTGCATTTCCTTTGCCATTTATTTATTATTTAAAAATAAAATGTGTGGTGTGTCTAGCTCAAAGCTACTTACTGGCCCCTCGATAGGCTCTACACTCACGCCCTTTTTTTTTTTAAATCTGGAAACATGCTGAGCAAGCTGTCTTTCAGACTGCAGAACTTAGCACAGGGTCTGTGTAGTGTACTGTGCGGCAGTAGCCCTGGCTGAGTCAGCCTTTGGAGTTCAGAGGCTGAAGAAGGGTTGTCTGTTTTGGGCGGCTTCCTCTGCGGATTATCTCAGGAACCCATCAAGTTGGGCTGTCCCCACTTCCACCCCAGTCTCTTTAGATAAGAAAACGGGCCGTCTCTTCCTTTAGTCTATGCTTGTCCTATGTTAGTTCCATAGTGTTACACTCTACATCAGTGAAGTGTTAACCCTGTGAGATGATGGTGAAATGTTGCTAAGTGAGAAGCCGTTAGGGGGGAAGAGACAAGTAGAAACAAAGATGTTTAAAGTACACTGAAAATGAAATAAATAATATTCGACAACTGGTTCGGAATAAACACATCAACAACGAGCAAACGTCTCTGAGGAAAACGGAGATAACAAAAACGGTGTGGGAGGCCGGGTGAGGTGGCGCACGCACGCCTTTAATCCCAGCACTCAGGAGGCAGAGGCAAGCGGATTTCTGAGTTCGAGGCCAGCCTGGTCTACAAAGTGAGTTCCAGGACAGCCAGAGCTATACAGAGAAACCTGTCTCGAAAAACCAAAGCAAACCAAACCAAGCCAAACCAAACAAACCAAACAAACAAACAAACAAACAAACAAAAAACCGGTGTGGGGCATATGTAACAGGTGTGCATCTGGGTCTTCACGTGGGACTCCTAACGCAGGAGCAGGGGCCGTCTCTGGTCTCATTGCCTGCCTTTGGATCCCTCTCCCCTAACTGCACCTCGTCTCACTGCAGCTTGGCATGCCAAGGCTGGGTGATATCCATGTGAGGTATCCCCTTTTCTGAGGAGAAGGGTAAGGGGGGATGGGTGTGAGGAGAGGAGGGGAAAGAAAGGAACTGGGGGAGAGGGAGGAGAAGCTCTCGATCAGGATGTAAAGTAAATTAATAAGTAATGGAAAAATGGTGTGAGAAAAGAGGAAAGCTATATATCTGTATACATACATACATACATACATATATTTATAAATATTTTTCTTTTTTTCCCTTGACACATACTTTTGCTGTTACCCAAACAGCGATCCCTCTGCCCCAACCTCCTCAGTAGCTGGACCACAATTTTGTGTCACTGTGATCTTCCAGCTAAAACTATGTTAAATATGTAAGAAAAACACTATAGCTCAGTGTGGTGGTATTTGGGAGGCTGGGCCAGAGGATCTCAAGTTCAAGGTTAGCCTTTGCTACAGAGTAAGAGTTTTTTTTCCTCCCAAGACAGGATCTCATTATATAGCTCTGGTTGTGTTAGAACTCACTGTGTACCAGGCTGGCTTCACTATAGAGCTCTGGTTGTCTGAGAACTCAGTGTGTACCAGGCTGGCCTCTGCTTGGCCTCTGCTTCATAAGTGCTGCGATCAAAGGCCTGGCCATGAGATCTTGTTTTTAAAAAGTAACAAATAAAATAAAAATCACTATACACAACTAAAATAACCAGTATGTTCATTACTTTGTTTTAAAACTCTTCAGAAATTGGGCTGGGGAGCTGGTGGGTTAGAGCACTCACTGCTCTTGCAGGGGCCCTGGGTTCAGCTCTCAGCACTTACATGAGAGCTCACAACTACCTGTAACTCCCTTGTGGGTGATACAATTCCTTCTTTCTGCTTTTGTGGGAACTAGGAATGTGTGAAGGGTACAGACATATAAGCAGACCAAATACCCCCATACATAGAACAAAATAAAATAATAACAAAATTCAAACCCATAAGGCTTTTATTAGTGAAAAAAAATCTACAAATGGTGCATTTTTCCCCCAGAGGAAATGCACACCGCTAACACTACATCAATAAGAGCACAACATATTAAAGATCATTTAGCAAGGAATCCATAGAGCATTGTACTGCAATATGGCTGTGGATCGATGGTTAAGCCACACGCACATTCTTAAAAGTTCAACAAAGCATTTTAATGGTACCGAAATTGCTCTTGGACACAGAAAAAAAAATGTAAGAAAGTTTCTAACACTAACATCATCCTAATTCTAGAACCTGCATAGTCAACACTAGTTAGCTCCATAAACAGAAATGTGAAATGTGTAAGTAATTATCAGTGTTTACAACCCAACAGAATACCAGACATGTTCTTTGTATGCAGGTCTACACTAAGCACACAAAAGTATTTATTTTTTAATATTATACATAACCTGGCAATGCTAAGGTATTTTGATGTTATGAAGGAAACTGCTTACACATTTATTAGCATCTCAAGCTATAAAATAAGGTTATATTGATAGATACTGAAAACACTGAAGAGGAAGGAGCTGAGGAGACTGCTTAATGGATAAAACGTTTGCCGTGCAAGCATGAAGTCTGAGGTCTGAGGTCTGGATCCCCAGAATCCAGGGAAATGCTATACAGGCATGGTGGTCTGCCTGTAATCCAACTCAGGAGGCAGAAACCACCGGGGACCACCGGGGCAAGCTGGCTAGTTAGGGTAGCCATAATTGGTGAGCTTTAGCTTTAGTGAGAGGCTCTGCCTCAATAAATAAGTGGGGAACAATAAAGATGCCCAACATTAATTTTAGGTCTGTGCCTACACACACACACACATACATACATACATACATACATACATACATACATACATATGTGCATGGGAGCCTCCCTTATAGGTGCACTCCCACACATGTGAGTGCATGGACAGGAACTCACACCACACATAGGTATCCACAGAAGGAAAGCAGTCAGTAAATTAAACACCAGGCTCCTAGAAACTTCATATGAAACCAGGTGTGGTGGTGCACAGCTATATTTCTGACAGTCAGGAGGTTGAGGGAGGAGGGCTGAGGGCTCAATGGGTGGCTTCTCATAGTAACAGAAAAGTAATTGATACGACAGAGTGTCTTCATAGACCTGGCACACACCCTCCCACACAGCTCAGTCCCTTCTAGATAACTTATCACACCTAACACGGTATAAATGCTAGGTAGGTGGCTGAAGGGTGTGTTATTTAGGAAATGATTAGGGAAAATGAATACATGTTCAATTACCTATGGGCTTTAGAAATATTTCTGATTTATGGTTGAGTGGATCAATCTACAGACAGGAAACAAAACAGTACGGAGAAAGAAGGCAGGCCGTGAATAAAAAGAGCAGGGATGGGGGAACTTCTCTAATCTAGCCGAAGCTCCCACTAATTTCTAAACAAAATTAAGTGACGGTAGTAGGTTCTAGTCCTCCGGTAACTGAAGTCTCATGCAAACCAAAGCGTCGAAAGTCTTCACGAAAGCTGCTCTCTCACTCACGAAAGCTGTTCTTGAAATGCTGAAGGGTCTACAGATTTAGACTGGAGGTCCTGAGCCTTCCAGTTTTCTTACTTTAGTTCCCACCTTTGTTACTTTGTTGACAAAACAAGAACCACACTTCTGACAAACAGGCAGGTAAAAATCTTGTCTGGAGGGTAGCTCCTCTCAAGGACCACAGCCTTGGCTGAAGAAACAGATATTCTCAAATTTCTATGGAGTTTACATGTCCTCAAGCTTACAAGTTCACGCAGGGAAAAAAGCTTTAGGACCCTGTTTATCATAAATGACACACTGGCGCCACCTACTGGCAGGTACTGCAGACATGCATCCACTCTGACTCCCTCCATTGTAAAGCCATATTTTTTTTCTTTGCTTTAAAGAAATTTTCTCTCCTTTTCTACCCAGCCCTCCCAGTTGGCCTCAACACCACCAATCTTGTTTTCTCTCTGATCTCTGATCTCTGATCTCTACACAGGCTTTGAAATGTCTTGGTTTCCAAGTATGGTCCATCTTGATTTTGTTCAGTCTTATATTGACATTTCAGGATTTCTCTTTAATTCCCTCCCAACAAAGACCCTCTATTCTTTATTGGAAAGGAAAAAGTGAGCTTCTTGTTAGCATTGACCTCTCTCTGCTTCCAGACTACAGACAAAATGTGATGTGTTGCTTCACACTCCTGCTGTCAAGCCTTCCCCAGCATGATGGACCTTGCCCTCAAACTATGAGTCAAAACCAAACCCTTCTTTCTTTAAGATTTTTTGTTTGCTTGTTTTTACAGGCATTGATCACAGCAACAAGAAAAGTATTCAACAGTGGTCATTCCAACAGATATTGGTTGCTATCCATAGTTACTGTGTTGCGCAGTGGACCTATTGTTACTACAGCGTCAGCTTAGTTATTTACTTTTATCAGCATGTGTGTGTGTGTGTGTGTGTGTGTGTGTGTGTGTGTGTGTGTTTGTGAGTGTGTGTATGTGTCTCTGTGGGTATATGTGTGTCTGTCTCTGTGTGTGTCTGTGTCTGTCTCTGTGTGTATATGTGTGTGAGTCTGTGTCTCTGTGTGTATATATGTGTCTATCTCTGTGTCTTTGTGTGTCTCTGTGTGTGTCTGTGTCTCTGTGTGTATATGTGTGTCTGTCTCTGTATCTCTGTGTGTATATGTATGTCTGTCTCTGTGTCTCTGTGTGTATATATGTGTGTGTGTCTGTGTCTCTGTGTGTATATGTGTGTCTGTCTCTGTATCTCTGTGTGTATATGTATGTCTGTCTCTGTGTCTCTGTGTGTATGTGTATATATATGTGTGTGTCTCTGTGTATGTATGTATGTATGTATGTATGTATGTATCTCTGTGTGTATCTATGTGTGTGTATGTCTCCGTGTGCATATTTGTGTGTCTGTGTGTATATGTGTGTGTGCCTGTCTGTGTCTCTTTGTGTATATATGTGTGTCTGTCTGTGTGTGTGTGTGCGTCTGTCAGTGTGTCTGTGTGTGTATGTGTCTCTGTGTGTCTGTCTGTGTGTCTCTCTGTGCGTGTGTATGTCTGTGTATATATGTGTGTCTGTCTGTGTGTCTGAGTGTATATATGTGTGTGACTGTGTGTCTGTGTGTGTCTGTCTGTGTGTCTATGAGTGTCTGTGTATCTCTGTGTGTATATGTGTGTCCGTGTGTGTGTGTGTGTGTGTGTGTGTGTGCACACTTTACTTTTCCTGCCATGCTTAGTTTCTTAGTTAACATCTGTGTTTTCCTCTTTTCATCATTCAGTTTCCTCCATTTCCCCCTCCGCTAGATTAGAAGGTATACATTCTGTATTAAATGTGGCTGATCTCACATAACTATTAAATGTAGAGTAGAACTCCACAAATAGCAAAAGGATTCTAGAAAGTTGCCTCTTACCTGTCACCTTTTTTTTTTTTTTTTTTTTTTAGATTTATTTTATTTATTATATGTAAGTACACTGTAGCTGTCTTCAGGCATTCCAGAAGAGGGCGCCAGATCTCATTAAGGATGGTTGTGAGCCACCATGTGGTTGCTGGAATTTGAACTTATCACCTTCGGAAGAGCAGTCTGGTGCTCTTACCAGCCCCCAGACCTGTCACCTTTTATGCTCCTGTTGCCCAGGATTTTGCCTGAATCTTGTTTTTCTTAGCCCCGTGGCCATGGCAGGCATTTGCTGTCACTAACACTTGTTTATATTCACCCACTGGTGAGACACTGAAAATATGTTTCTGTTTCTGTAGAGGTGAAACTGTCCTATATATAAGATACATCTATGTTTCTAAGGTTGACGACCAATCCCTATTCCTGGCTTGGAAATCTGTCTTCTCCAGTTTTATAGCAGCAACACTGTTAGATACTTTGCCTAGGATGTTGTAAGTGATAGTTTCCAATTTATTTAGCCTGCTTGGACTCTGTGTGTGTCCATGATTTTTGAAGTCTTTCATTGATAGCAGAAATGTTTCAGCTTTTAAACTCAACTTCTCTGTGTTTTCTTTTCTGGAAACTCTAAATGTGTGTGTGTGTGTGTGTGTGTGTGTGTGTGTGTGTGTATCCCACATTCTGTGTCTTTACCAAAGTTTCAATCTTTTTGACTCTGCTATATATTCTTTGATGGGGGAAATTTATTTAGCTCATAGTTACTGCTAGGATAGAGTTAGGACATGTTCCTTAATCCTATTTTATAATCTCTACCTTATTATCCTTATTTGTTCTTTCCCCATTACACCTATTCTTTTGTTGTTGTTGCTGCTGCTGTTATTGTGTGTCTCTGGATGGCCTGGAACTTGACATGTAGATCAAGCTGACCTCAAACTCACAGAGATCTGTCTGCTTCTGTTTCTGCCCCTCCCATGTGAGGATTAAAGGTGTGAGACACCATAAATGGCCACTCTTAGGTTTTCTTGTTCATTTGATTTTTGAGTGCTGCTGTGAAGCCCAGGCTGGGCTTCAGCGATTCTGTCGGTCTCAGCATCCTGGACAGTTGGCCTGCTTGGTTTGTTGTTCATCCAGTCCTTTCACTGATTGGCTTAGAAGTTCTGTACGGTTTTTAGTTTTCTAAGAGTTATGCATTCACTTTCACCTGCAAACATGTTTCTGCCTCCATCTGGAGCATCATGCCTTCATCTAGGAAAGGCCTCTGGTGTGCTTCTTCTCCGTGACTTTCAGCCAAAATCCTGAAGGTTTCCCTGAGTGTTCGGCTGCTCATCTGGGTCCTTGCAACTTCTGCTCACATCTTTCTTTTCTTTTCTTCTTTTCTTTTCTTTTCTCTTTCTTCTCTCTCTCTCTTTCTTTCTTTCTTTCTTTCTTTCTTTCTTTCTTTCTTTCTTTCTTTCTTTCTTTCTTTCTTAAAAAAGTCATTTATTTATTTTATTTATATGAGTGTGCTAACTTGTATGTATACCTGCATCCCAGAAGAGGGCTTCAGACCCCATTATAGAAGACTGTGAGCTACCATGTGGTTTCTGGGAACTGAACTCAGGACCTCCAGCAGACCAGGCAGTGCTCGTAACTGCTGAGCTACTTCTCCAGCCCCCTCTGTACGAATCTTGAGCTATACATTTTCTTTCTTTCTACTGTATTTATCTGCCATCTGCTGGGGGGTTTTCCTCCAGTTTCTTTTTAATCTTGGAGTTCATGTGTCTTAATTTATCATATTTTAAAAGTAAATATAATTATTCGTTCATAAAATGAAATCTACTTGTTAGCTAAATAAATTTTATATACCCAATTGACCAAATTAACTGGGTTAAAACACAGGATAGCTTTGAAGGCAGAGGTAGACTTCTACCACCTGGTGGCAGTGTTGGCCAGTTTTATAATTCCTTGGGGGCTATAATTGTTGACACTCTGTTTTGCTCCTGATCAGCAAACACACATCCTCTTGGGATTCCCAGCTGAGGTCCTCAGGGCTGGGCCGTGTTTATTCACTCCCTTACTGTCCAGAAAATCAGCAGGTGTTTTCTGGTTCATCCTTGCCTGTCATCTGTCTTCACGTCACACCTTGGGTCTTGGCTGAGAGGTTGGGAGGCCCCAAATTACTGAGACTGTAGCCAGATGTGGTGATGGCAGTTATAGTTTGCCTTTCCAGCTTGGGGGCAGGACACGGACCTGATAGTTCAGATCTGCCAGGATTCCATTCTCTGACTCACCTTCTTCTTTTGTAGTCTCTTGTCCTAGGGGAGCCCAGGAACCTTGGAGCTTGCTGCAAAAACAAATCTTCAAGAAGAGTCTACCTTAAAGGATGATCAGTGCACTTGGTCTAAGACCACTTGGGGGACAGGAGGTGGGATGGAGTGCAGGAAGTGTTGGGGACCTTTAACTCAGAAAAAGAATAGATGGATCCAGGCTTCTGAGTAAGGACGGATAAACCGTGAAGGTCTTGAGTGAGATTAGGCACAGGATTTGGGGAGACATTCAGGTCCTCAGAAAAGGAGCATGACTTGTTGTTGTTGTTGTTGTTGTTGTTTTCGAGACAGGGTTTCTCTGTATAGCCCTGGCTGTCCTGGAACTCACTTTGTAGACCAGGCTGGTCTCGAACTCAGAAATCCGCCTGCCTCTGCCTCCCGAGTACTGGGATTAAAGGCCTGCGTCACCATGCCAGGCTGGAGCATGACTTTTTAAGAGTGTTGTGGACTATAGGGCACTAATGAGTTCCCATGCACCAAGTGTAGCTCCATGAAAGAGTATGTGCTTAGCATATGTAATGCCCAGGGCTCCACCCCCAGCACTGACAACATTAACATGTTTTGGTGTTAGCCAGCTTTCGTGATCACGTGACTGGAGCTAACTGGGGCTGACCCGCCATGGAGTACCTCGTGCAGTACTCTCAGAACACCCTGCAGCGGAAGTGCACGGAGATGGAGGAATTCAGCGCCCCTAGGAAGGCGTCGCTCTGTCACCCTCCTGAAACTGCTTCTGCTTTTCACTTCCTCCTCTCCACGGGTCAGCTCTTGTCTCCTGTGTCTCTGTGTGTCTGATGGGCTAATCCTGCCGAGTGTAGACAGCTTATACGCATCCGCAGTGTTACACCATTAGACCCTGGGACCGCTGCGGTTGGGTAGGGACCATTAGGCCTTCTCTGCCAAAGGGCACGTGTATACAGAGCAACCTCATACTTCCTTGTCATCACTGAGTCTGTGAGAAACGAGAAGTCACCCAGAATGCTGGCTTCTGGCTCTCTCCTTCCTTTGATCCTTTCCAATGCTCTGTCTGTCACGGACTCCCCGCTTCAGTTTTGCTTTGCATCCTCATGATCTGAACAGACATCACGACCTCATTGAGTGCAAGGCCTTTGCCTGCTGGGTGCCCTTCAGCTCTGCCAGTGTATACAGGAGGGCTCTATAGATCTCCTATAAGTGTCAACTGAAAGAAGTGTGGGATGTGGGAGTGGTGGATAAATAGGATGGAGGAGACATGGGTATAGGAAGTAGGAGTTTTAGAGGGTCTTTGAAGGCCACTGACTTGACAGTGAAAGGATTTAGTGACTCCATGCTAGGCCTTAATAATAGAAGAGGGTCCTTAAAAAATCTACTTCCAGCCAAAATGTTTTACTGTTTATTTAGTTTCTCACGGTACTGGAATCCAGAGCTTCTTGTGCCTGGCAAGTATCCCACTACTGGGCTATATCCTTAGCCTGAGACTTTCTTTTATTATGCAAATATCACAGGAGGCCATTCTTTTTGACTGGGCTCAGTAGAAAAGCCAAAAAACCCAGAGTTGGAAGGATGCCTCAGTCTGTGAAGTGTTTGCTTCGCAAGCACAAAGACACGGGCTTGGTTCCGAGAACCCACAAAAATGCCAAGCATAGTGCTGTGTGCTGTGTGCTGTGTGCTGTGTGTGTTTGTAACGACAGGGCTCGGGAGACAGACAGGAAAATTCCTTGGGCTCGCTGGCCAGCTAGTCTACTCTAATTCATAAGCTCTGGGCCGATGAGGATTTTTGTCTCAAAGGAGGTGGATGATGCTTCTGACAATGACAGATGTTATCCTCTGGCCTGGACATGCAGACATGCATCACTCACACACGACTATGCACATGTGCATACTCCCAAACCCACACACAAATAGATGGAGTTATTCATGCTAAAGTATATGCCACGAAGATGAAACTGGGCAGCTGATCTCATCTTCAGAGGGACAGAGAGCAAACAGCCATGTGTCCCATGTTCTCTGTGGGGCTGGTGATGAAGTTCTATCCACATTCTTCCTTGCACAGAACAGGAAGCTGGAGGGTCTTGGGTTGAACCACTGTGATTTACCCACTGTTCTCTATTCCTGTCTCTGCAAGAAAAGTGATTTTGAAATGACGATCTGCCTTTTGGCCCTTGTCTCTGCTTTCTTCAGTTCTTCTGTGTCTTCCCAGCCCACTTCCTCTGCCTGGTCTGTGGGAACACCTGGTATATTTCATGGGACGGTACACCAAGGACTGAAAATAAAGCCAGTTGAGATCATTGAATGGTTATGATTTCTTTTTCTTTTCCTTTTTCTAACCTCTCTTTATGATATGAGATAGGAGCCACGAAAGCCAAGGCGAACGTGAGCACCCTTGGGAATTGCCCAATAAGCCCTTGAGGCCCAGAGTTACCAATGACCTCTGCCTAGTTCCTGGCCTTGGGTGTGAGAACAAGTGCATCAAACTTCACGGCTTGAAGGCTCAGGAATAACTCTGCTAGGATGAGATGAAAGACAAGCCCAGGCTTCCTTCCTGTAGCCTGCACCCTGCACCCTGCACCCTGCACCCTCCACCCTGCACCCTGCACCCTGAGGCTTCCAGCCCTACATCCTACTGACTTCAAAGCCAGGCTGCAAAAGGTTAAACCAACATGGCCCCATGACCTGTGTTCTCACAACTGAGGGCTCCTGGAGCCAGGGCTGGGTAAGGCTCACCCTCCCAGTTTCAGAGGGACAACCTCAGGCTTAGGCTGTGACACTCTGGAGGAAGGGCCCCATGTGGTCTCTTAGCTTGGCAGTAAAAAGTGCAGTTTTGCCCAATCTGGCTGATTCTGCTTCGTGTACATATCCAATCTGAAGAGGAAACAGGAACTGGGTGGTGTGTCTTTCTTTGGAAACAAAGGCAGAGGCAGAGTTGTAGCCCAGAGTTGTAGTGCATGGTAAGCACACAGAAGACATTGGGTTTAATTCTTAGTGAAAAATTGGAGGGGGTGGGGTGAAAATACATTTCTTAGAAAGCAAAGATGATAAAATGGTACATTCCCTACACATCCCATGGCAATCGTGGAGAAGCCTCTGTACTGTCTCATACACTTGTTTTAACAAACAGCTACTGTGCATGCACTATGTACCAGGAAGATTCTAGGTGTTGGAGACACAATCCCAAACACAGAAGCTGGCATCTTCCCCCATCCCAAGATGTCCCGGCTTTCAAGAAGAGAGAGAAGTATACAAAAAGCTTATATGCATGTGCTACCGAGAACAGTGAACTCAGAAGTTGGACATGGGTGTGAACGCCGGGGTGATGCGTCCCTGAGGGTGACAGAACAGAGCTGCTGAACAAAGGGAGTTTGAAGAGATCTGAAGGAAGTGGAGGGAGGAGGTATACATGGGTCTCTAGGACAAAGTAACCCAGGCAAGAGAACTTGTGCAAAGTCCTGAGGCAGGAGTGTGCCTGCTGTTTGGAGGTCAGGAGGGCAGTGTGGCTGCTGACTGAAAAAGGGAGGGTGGAGAAAACACCCGCAGGAGGCAGGCCTGAATCACGTAGACCCTTCCTCTTTCTCTTAGATCCCTCCCTTCTCCTTTCTCATCTCTTTTCCTTTTGGAGACAAAGTCTTGCTGTGTTGTACAGCTAGCAAGGGATCCTCCTGCCCCAGATTCCCAAGTAGCTGGGACTATAAGCATAAACCTCTGTCCAAGGCATTTCTCATACTTGACTGTACACACATGGCTTCTGGGGATGTGGTAAATGCAGGTTGTGAAGCACAAAGCCAGCCATGGGGCCCAGCAATCGGTATGTCTCTGCTGCCTGGAAGATGCCCATGAGGTAAAAAGTCCAATGTGAAGGATGAGCCTTGCGGGGTAGGGTACTGGGAAGGAAAAGCATAGAGGAGACACTGGCTTGTTCTGAGTGCAGACAGAACTCACCTGACCTTTGTTTTCTTTTTCTATCCTACTTCTCCTTTTCTCTTCTTTCTTTCTTTTTCTCCCTGACACTGGGGATGGAACCCAGGGCCTTGCACATGCTAGGCAATAGCTCTACCACTGAGCCACAGTTGCAGATAGCTCCAGTCCTTAACCTTTGTTCTTAAAGAAACTGCATTGGCTGATTAGGCCATAGAAGAAAAGGGTGGACTCAACTGCAAGCCCATTGAATAATATATTTTTTTAAAGAACTGAGTAGGTTCAGATGGGGGATGAGTGGGGGTGGGGGTGGGGGAGGGGAGGGGCTATTATTCTGAAGGTGACCCCTGGGGTACTTGCTGATAGGTTGCTAGTACCATGTGTGCAAGAAGAGTCTAGGTTGACAAGGGTATACGCCACTTGAACAATGAGAAAATGTATTCACCTTCTTTAATCTGGAAAGCCAGTGTTTGAGAGAGAGGTTTCAGGATGTGGTATATTTAAGAGGTTGATTAGACATTTAAATAGGGGCTGGGGCTGCGCTTTGCCTAGAATGCTTGAAGCCCTAGCAAAGTGTGGTGGGTGACACATCTGCGTGATACACAAGAAGTGCAGGTAGGGAGGAGGATTAGAAGTTCAAGGTCATTAAAGGCTGAGGCTGGCACTGTCTCAGAAAAACTAAACCAAAATCTAACATTTGAATATGGGCTGAAACTGGAGGAAAGGTTCCGGTTACAGGTTCCAGCTTGAAAGACAAGGGCTAACCCTTGTCTCTAGGGGACCTGGAGGGAAAAGTGGAGGGTTGAGAACTGACACTCCAGCACTTTGAAGGCAAGGAGAGAGAAGACAACGCATGCAGGGGACAGATGTAGGAACTGGTAAAGGCCTCATGTTTTAGGAGTCGTTTTTGTGCCCGCTAACTACAGCTGAGTAATAAAGTTAAGACTATTTGAGACTTATTCCAACCTCACAAATCTCTAGGAAGGTCTTTTGTGCTGAGGGTGAGGCTCCATACCTGTTATAGAGCAGCCAAGTTGGATGCACCTCTGTCCAGAGCTGTTCCTGGTTGTGGGCTGGTGCAACTCAGTCTCTCTGTGCGTCCTTTGCCCCCTAGAAGGCAGGATCAACTCCCTCACACCATGGCAGCTGGGAAACAACCAACTAACCAAAAAAAGAAGCAGCACTCAGGGTTCCCTCAACACAGCCTCGGCATCTAGCCAGACCGTCAAAGCATCACTTCTTCCATGTCCTGTAGAGTAAAGTTAGTGGGGGTCAAATAGCCTGGATCCTCATCCTTTTAGAGGGTTATGCGTGCTGGCAATAGAACTCAGGGCCTGTGCATGCTAGGCAGGTGTTTTGTCTCGGAGCCACACCCCCAACTCAGCCTCCTGGTCTTGATGGAGCAGGAAATGCCAAGTACACACTGGAAGAGGAAGTGTTGGTGGCTATCTCTCAGACCACCTGGCAGAGTCTGCCCTTTCTCTTACATATAGCTTTATGTGCTCAACTAAAATTGGGATTTGATGGTATAGTTGGCGGTGCTGGGTGCCAGGCTTCCCCCTCCATTGGCAGCCATGTGCTCTTTTATAAGTCTCCTTTTATTAGCTTGACAGCTTCCTTATTTATTTGAGCATGATGTAACCTTCTGTTTTGCATTGTTTTGTTTCAGGCCCTAACCAAGCTTTTGGTTTGATTTCTTAAGGTGCAGACTAGCTATGTTGTCCAGGCTACTCTCAAACTCATGGTGTGATCTTTTTGCCTCGGACTCGTGAATAGCTGGGACCCCAGATGTGCACCACTGTGCCCGACTTGCCTAACTTCTGAATTAAGGACAAGTGCTTGGCTGAGGGCAGGGCATATGCCTGTGCTAGCTCTTGGCACCGACTTCCTCCTCAGCAGCTTACCCACAGTATCCCCTCCAAGGAAACTACCTACCTGCAGCTGTCACAGCCAACAGGAAAAAAGTCTTTGCCAGCCCGAAGAACTCCACAAACCAGTTTTCCAAAGTCCCTGACCTCTAGTGTTTATTTTTTTATTATTTATTCACTCCTTAAGTATTTGGAAGAGACACATTTCTTTTTTTTTTAAATATTTACTTTATTTATATAAGTACACACACTGTAGCTGTCTTTAGACACACCAGAAGAGTGTATTAGATCCCATTATAGATGGTTGTGAGCCACCATGTGGTTGCTGGGAATTGAACTCAGGACCTCTGGAAGAACAGTCAGTGAGTGCTCTTAACCGCTGAGCCACCTCTCCAGCCCCCAACACATTTCTTTTTACTCTTGATTATTCAGTAACAAAAACTTCAACTTCATGACGGAGCTGATGGTCAACCAGGCCAGATGTGCTGTGAACATTGATTTATTCTTTCCCATAGCTTCCTACCACCTGGAATCAGCGAAGGGTCCCAAGGTAAGAAGTGATACCTGCCCCGGCAGAGGTCAGCAGCTGGTAACCAAAATATTGTTACTGGACTCAAGCCTTCCTAGCACCTCCTTCCCTGTTTGAAGGACCCCAGGCTTGCTCATCAGCCCTTTAGCCTGCTGCGGGCGATTTATGTGTGCGTGGCATGGTTGTACAGGCCCTCACCATTGGGAGAGGGCTTTACTCTCAGAAGGTCTCCTAAGGAGGAAAGCTTGACTTCAGTCTATGGAATGCTGAACCGACTGACGGTTCATCCACACCATCTGTGAGCTGCTTCGCTCTTATGACCACTTGGTCGCGTTCCTAATCTATCCTATCTCAGAGCGCTGCCTGCGTCCCAGGTCCGGAGGCTGGGCCAACCGTGTACTTGCAGCTTCTGTCGCGAGCCGGAAAGTTATCTGGTCTGTAAAAAGAGATCGCAGAAACCCAGGAAACTGAAGCCTAGAGCGCGGGCTAGCCTGGGACTAGGCGCACAACAGAACCTAGTTCCACCCACCTCCCCGAGCCCCTGTCCAGGAGGGGAGAAGAGGTGGGAAGGGGCAGGCTCAAGGGAGATAAGTAGTGGGTGGTGGCCGCGGGGGCGGAGCCGGGGCGGGGCCGTGGAGACTCTTAGGGGCGCCCAGGCTCCGGCACCCGCGTGGGGCGTCGGGCGAGATGGCGGCGCGCAGCCTCGGCAGCGGTGTGGGGCGACTGCTGCGAGGCCTGCATGGGCGCTCTGGACAATCGGGGTGGTCGCTGAGCGTGTCCCTCTCAACCGCCACCCGACTCCCGGGCTTCGTTCCTGCAGCAGCGCAGCCAGGCTCGTACTCAGCACTGAGCGCTCAGGCAGCCCAGGAGCCGGCCGCCTTCTGGGGGCCGCTGGCCCGTGACACACTAGTTTGGGACACTCCTTACCATACTGTCTGGGATTGCGACTTCAGGACGGGCAAGATCGGCTGGTTCCTGGGAGGCCAGTTGAATGTGTCTGGTGAGTGAGTGCCTTGCTGGGTCCAGCTCAGTTTCGTGGAGACTCCGGAGGCCCCAGTCAGTAGCAGCTGCCTCCAGGCCTTGGCTCCTTTCTCCAGAATGCTTCACCACCCACTCTAATCCTTGGGCCACGTCACTTTGTTCTGTATCCCACCGGGTCCAGAGACTGCAGCTGGCGAAGCAGCAGTTACCCTCCCAAATCTGCAGCGCGCTGTCTCTAGCGGGAAACTGGGGATACCAGGCTTAACCTCAGAGTGTTCTACCCCAACACAGATTCTAGCGGGCTTTGTCTTCAGACTTTAGTCTCAAGGAGCACCAGCGTGGTGGGCACAAAGCTTACGACCCCAGATAGGCGTAGGTGGAGAGAGCCCATGCTCCAAAAGCCCAGGCTTTTCTGCTCTGGGGCCCTCAGATCAGCCGGGTAAACTCAAAAGTCTAGGTTGCTACAGGCAGCTGTAAGTGCTATGGCTCAAGGCTCCCCTAGGACAAACCCTGCAGTGTAAACAGAGCCTTGGTGGGTGCAGGAAGAAGAAAGTGTCAGGCCCTGGGAGGGGACTGCTTATCTCCTCCCGTTGGGGCATGTGGGCAGGAAGTTCTGGGTCTAAGAACTGCACCTCCAAAACAAACGTCTACAGTATCAAAGGCAGGTGTAACCTCAGCTCTCCGGAGTCTAGTCAAGAGGAGCTGAACTCAAAGCCAGCTTGGACTATGTACCAGCCTCCCCGGGGCTTGATCTCTAAATGAGACACATCAGTCACTCTAGCTGTCAGGTTTTTTTTTTGATGAGTCCGGATTCTGCTGAGGCTGGAGGCAGGGAAACACATTGAGAACTGAAGGAGGGGCTGGGCTGAGAGGGGCTGGACAGATAGATAGGCTGTGTCTCTGGTGCACAGCAGAGGGTTGGGAACTTTTGCCTTCCAGTGGGATGGGAGGGAGGGTTGAATGGGTCAGAGATGCATAAGGAACGAACTGAAGGTCCTCAAGCCGAGGTGAGAGGTGACGCTTTGTTTAAGGACCAAAGTTAGAGGTGGAATCTGGTGTCTACAGTTTCACTGTCTCTTCAGCTTTGGTACATCTCAATCTCCCCATTTGTAAATTGGGAAAGCAACACTCACCTCTTATACTATCTGTGCTGCAGTGCTGGGGGGATACCGAACCGAACCGGTCCAGACGTACTGGTGATCAATAAGCTCTCAATAGCAGTTCTGATTTAATTAAATATTCAGAAATTGTAGTGTCTGTGGTTTTTTTTTTTTTTTTTTTTCACAAAACTTTAAAGGAACTTTGGACCAGTCATCCCCCCCCCCCCCATATTGTATATCACTTGGCAAGTTTAATCTAAATGAGTCTTTTACTAGATAAGTGTTGCCTTTAGACTTGAGTCAGCACACTCTTGAACTTGGGTTAAGAAGTTCTTGCGTTTGCAGAAAGTGTCCTTCAAGTGAATAAAGCAGTTTGCAGAAGGAAGGGGGCAGAAAGTGTGTGGCTTCTTTGGAAACCTCTCCTCACTTAAGAGGTCAAGGCCGCTGGGACGACCAAGCTTGTAGCTGATAAGAAGTGGTATCCGCCTAATGGTGAGGCTCGGGTGTGGTCTTCTAGGAATTCTCTGGCCTCTGTTCTTCTACTATTAGAGCTGTGTGAGCCAGACAGAGGCTGAACTTCGCCAAATGGACATGCAAGAAAGCAGCTTCTCCGAATGCCTGGCTTCCTATCTGTCAGCAGCATCTCTGCCCTTTGCCCATTTCTGCAACCCCCAGAGGTTACAGTGTGAACAGGGAACAGACTGCAGCTGCCCTAGGAGCCACTTAGAGGGTTGTTAACTGGTTGAGCTGTTTGGACTTGATCTGTTTATGTGTGATAATGACAACTTGTTCCAAAAATTTGAGTGGCACTATTATCCTTCCAGTGATCTCCAGACTAATACTTTTCAAAGGTCTAGACCAATGCTGCTGGAACAGGAAGCTTTTAGAGATGCAAATTCGGGGGCCCCCACTCTAGACTCTTAGGTTTAGAAACCCCGTGGCTGGGCGTCTTCCAGCTGTGATTGACAGGCTCTGCAGGTGCTTGGCACAGCCGGTTGGTGGTTTCATCTGGGCCTTTTGAGTTCCACTGAGGTCTTAATTCATACTGCGTTGTGCTTCACATGTTTCCTTATATTTGACCTAAAGAGAGCAGTGTGTCCTGGAAACATTATTGTAGTTACCATTTTTCCATACTCTAATTTAGCAGTGCTGCTGGATAATGACCATTTTATTATCCTGAGGTCTTAGGTCAGGACTCTGGACAGGGCCCATGGGGTCGGCTCTCCCCTCCCCTTATGACCCACTTCCTAGTTTGGGGCCTGAGTGGTGCTATGCTTAGAATATGGTTCATCCCCTAAGCTCCTCAGTAAAGTCCTCTTCTCAGCTCTTACGAGGGAGGTAGCTAGGATTGGGAGAGGTTATCAAGGGCTGAGATGAAAGGTTCTGATCTAGGTGTTTTATAAGAGGGAGCGGCCAGAAGAGATAATGGATGTCTGATGCCACATGATGTTGTGCCTCATCTTAGGACACACAAAGACAACATTACCAGACACATGCCTTTGAACTTCAGGATATATGAGCTAAATAATCGGTTTTCTTTGTAAAAATAGCTATCCTCTGTTATTTCATCATGGTTCCTGAGAATGGACCATACAGTTGTGATAAGTGAAATTTCAGGCTGGGCTCAACTGAAACATGTCCTGCAAACCACACAGAGCTTCTCACGGTATAATGGTTAGGTTCATGGAAGGTTCTGTGTCCTGAGGGTCAAGAGACTCAGGTAGGAACGAAGGCTCCTGCTGAGCAGGCTGTCTGGGGTGGGGAGGGTACTTGGGTTGCCGTTGTTGCCCTATCAGATGCTGCTGTCAGCACGTGCAGCTGGGGCTCTTGCTAGGATTAGGTGAAATCAAAGCTCTGGACACTGTTCTTAGCACAGTGCAGCTCTAACCACCCTTGGCTGTTAATTATTAATGGAGCATTTGGGGGAGCAGTGACCTTGGTTTGTCCTTCAGGAGGCTGCTGAGTATTGTGCCCATCTCAAATAGACCCTGTTGCAGGATATTTGATCACACTGTGAACCCTGTGATTGTGTTATTTACTGAAAAACAAAACAAAACAAAACAACCTTGGCCTAGTCCTGGTGTGGCCCAGCCTTTATTTAGCACACACCTTTAATCCCTCTGGCTGGAATACACATTTTTAATCCCAAACAATGAGGGTAAAGTTGGTTTGTAGAAGGAAGCACCCATGTTTGAAAGTGACATCTAATTGAGTGGCAGACAAAGTGACCAACTGGAGAAAAATCTGACAGAATAGGATCTGTCCAATTCTCATGAGAAGAGAGAAGAAGGGGAAGCTACTTAAGAGAGCAGTGCAGAGAGAGAGAGGGTGGAGAGGGAGGGAGGCAGTTTTACCAGGACACTTGTACAGAGACAGGTTGCGGAGAGATAACCAGCTAGACATAGGTGAAGACAGAACAAGCCAGAGAATGAGGAGGAGCCAGAAGAGTCAAACAGCTTGCTAAAGTTAATATGAGGCCAAAAAGAGCAATTCAGTTAGAAACTAAGAGAAGCCAGATTGAATCAGTCATCTCGGAGACGAGTTTGAGAGTTTGAGCTAGAACAGCTGAGTTGACCAGCCAGCTAGAGTTCAGAAAGAGCTAAAAAGTGTGAGCTTGTTTAGCAGTAAGTCTCAGATCTACTTTGTAGATCAAGCTGTTCTGGAATGCAAAGAGATTCATCTGCCTCTGCCTCTGCCTTTGCCTCCTAGTACTGGGATTAAAGGCATATTGCCACTATGCCTGGCTGAAATAAACTATTTTTAACTTTAACTATCCATTGAGAGACTTCTTGGGTGTTTTTGTTTGGTTGGTTTTTTGTTTTTTTTTTTTTTCTTTTGGAAATGGAGCCCAGAATCTCACAGAGGTTAGGCTGGTACTCTGCCATTGAATGCCACGGAGGCCCTCTAGATGACTTAGGAACACTGAACAAATAGAAGTCATGTTGCTGATGCTTTCCTCGATGGCCGCAACTCAGAGACAAGGCTGAGATGATAGCAGATAAAGCTTGTTGAACCTTTAAGGAACTCCAAATGAAAACACAGCTCCAGTTTCACGAGGCAGAGCTTCTGGAAGAATCTGAATTCTTCTCAGTCGTCAGAAGCATGACTTGCTTTAAATAGCAGCTGCTTCTGGAAAGTTGGCAAATATAGCTTTCGGAACGAAAGCTCTCACAATGTGCCAGGGAAATTCGCTATTTAAGGAAAGCCATTGTGAATCCTCCTGTGCTTACTAATTCCAGTTCCTTTTCATGATGCTTGAAGCTTTGTGTGTTGGATTCACTTACATTTGAGCTGGGTATGGGTGTGTGTGTGTGTGTGTGTGTGTGTGTGTGTGTGTGTGTATTTAAAGAACCAATCAGAGGTCTTTGGACCAGGGGTGGGGAGTCTGAAAATTCCTACATTATTGTGTGCCACATCTTTGTAATAGAAGTAATAATACCTGTAATGTGTGTGTGTGTGTGTGTGTGTGTGTGTTGTTAATAAAACTACAAATCTCTGATCCACTCACAAGCATTGATGGTACTGCTCATAAGGCTGTGTTAGGATCTGGGCTAGGCTGCTATGTGCTACAGTCACAGAGAAGGAGCCCACGGCTGAGCAGGTACCCTGTTTTTAAGGGCCATATCTCACTCTTAATAATGCAAACATGGAATGGTCCTGTTGTAGAGATGGAGACACAAAGGCCCAACCTCAGAAACAGTGGAAGATGCCCGCTGTCATAGCACCCGAGTGACACAAGAGATAGATGACAAATCTGCTGTTGGAAGAACTACCATGACGCACTTTAACATGGTCAGCTGGACAACACTTAGTCTCAGGAAATATATCAAATATCAAAAGCTGGCTTTTATAGCCAGAGAAGGGCCGAGAAATCACAGTAGACTGATTCACAGTAGAAATCACAGAAAACTGATTGGCTGTTTCAGCCACATCCCTTGAAAGGTAGGAACAGGGAGACAGGAATGTCAATTTGAAAACAATGGACAGCTCACCGAGGCTGTGCGTTTCCTTTTCTGAATAAGCACATAGGTGGGGGAACTTCACCACAAGCCCACTGAGAGTTTGGTTTCAATTTTTGTGCCTCTGATCTTGATTTCTCCGAAGGTATGATGATCAGCCATGTGTTCAGCTTGGTGATATGAACTTCAACATGAACAATTCCATTTTGATGTTTTAGTCTGGCCCGTGCTAGAGCTTAGACCAAAACAATGGTCTCCTGTGAATTTTGATTTGTCAGAGTAAACAAGTGCATCTGTACTGGGGTGATATGCTCAAGGTTTCCAAAGAGCAAGTGAAGAAGGTCTGTGGCTCTCCAACAGTTCTCGGGAGAAGGATCCTTACAGCCCCTGTGCCCCTGAATGGGGGACTCTGGGCACAGTAAGGAAGTGTTACATGGAGTAGGCCAACTGAGAGGTGGGAGGACAGAGGCTCACTGTGTGCAGGGGACTTGGAAGGCTTAAAGTAGGAGGTAGGGTTTGAGCTCTGCCTTCAGTTGTGCTGGGCCCCAGCCTAATTCCTCCTGAAAATACTTGAAGGTGGAATGTTCTTGTCTCTGCCTGTTTTTTGGATTGAGTTGCTTTTTCTTTTACATGTAGAGGTTTTGTATAGGCAGGCAGAGTAGCCTCCATGTTTTCCTTCCTCTCCCCAACCTTCCCTGCCTCCCTTTTTCCCTCTTGTCTTTTTCCTCACTTCCCTTTTCCTTCTCCCCCCACCTCTTCCCTTCCTCTCTCCTCTTTGCTCCTCACTCTCCTGTTTCTCCTCCCTGCCTCTCTCCTTTTCTCTTTGCCACTCCCTTCTTTTCTTCCTTGTAACTGAAGCGGTGGGAGGAATAGTAGTATTTGCTAAAATCCATTATGAAGTTGGAATTTTAGGTCCATGGTTCTGTCAGGACCCATACTGTGATGGCTCTAAGGAATGGATTATTCTGTTGGCATGTTTCTTGGGAACACTGTGACATCCTCAGACCCAATCTCATGACACACTTGTGGGTGGCCAATTCTTATACTCGCCCAGAGTCAGGGGTTGCTATGCCACCCTGTGGATTAAAAAGCTGAGACTTGAAGTAAATGACAAGGGCATTGTAGTTAGTGGGTGGCTGGCCTGTAGCCAGACCTTCGGATATTTTAGGCAGCTGCAGGCTGCCAGCCAATAAAGTATGGCCAAGTGTCATACTGGGCTATCAGGTACCTTTATTATCCCCACACCTCCACCAGGAAGAGAAAGAAATGGAATCCCCACAAAATCTGGAAGCTTCATATACAGTGATGTACCTGTAAACACACAGGTGTCTGCCAGTGTGTGGTTCCAAGACAGGCTGCAGCAGGACTGTTTGCTTAAAATGCATAGTCTCTGCCAGGGGCTGGTGGGCTCCCAGCTGTCCAGAACAGCTCATACTTCCTGCTCTTAACCAGTCCTGTCCTGATTCTCCTTCATGACTTTCCACAGCATTGATTCCCTGGTGACCTTTCCTAACTTGTCATGACCAGTTCAGAGTCACCTCCACCACCAGGCAGCTGGGGACATAGCCCTGTGACAAAGGCTGACTTCTTTGTTGACTGCTTACTAGCCGTGAAGCATGATTTTAGGATGAAAACTCTTGGTGTTTGGGCATTTGTGTACACACACACACACACACACACACACACACAAACACAATCGCCACACCAGTAAACTAGACTCAGCCTGGCAGTGCATTCAGCTGACATTTGTGAAGCTAGCTTGCTAGTTTCTTTCCCACCCCCACCCCCCCAGCCTTGTTTTTCCGCTCTCTGTAGGGTCTGCCTATTCTCGGCTGCCTGCACACTTTCCCGTTCTGCACAGTTCTAAGTCTGCACAGTTCTAAGTTTCTTCTGTCTGTGGATCACACCTCTTCATAGCTCCTCTCCCCTTTGCCACAGATTGGGCTCAGCTTTCTTCCATCTGCTGCCCAGAGCAGTTCTTGACTGCCTGTTTGGACCGTTTCAAGGAGAGTGGAGGGCCATGTGAGAGACCTGGAGCTAGTCCGAGTCAAATCTGTCAGTGTGTGACCTTCGGCAGGCTGCTCAGTCTCTGCACTTCACACCAGGGATGCACTTCACACCAGGGATGCACTTCACACCAGTACTGGGTCCCTCAGAGTGCTGCTCACATTCAGGCGCTGGCTGTTACTGTTTATCCCAAGTTGCCCTTCGGTTCTGTGAAGGGGTTTGTCTTGTCTGGGTAACTTCAGCCCCAGTGTTCCATTGAACAAACGTCATGAGTCCACCTCAGGAGATTTCCTCCAAATACCTTGAGGCCACTGGTGGGAATATGCTTGGGTAGAAGTGGGCACTGCATGAACTGACCTGAGTGAAGCTCACCTTTAAAATCAAGTGATCAGTGAACAGGATGTCAACAGAACTGAGCCCACTTGTCCTCAGGTTGATGGTAAACAAGCCCACTGACCTTGTGCTTTTTCCAGCAAGTCATGTGAGCTGAGCTTGGGTAGGAGAGGGGGAGGGGAGAACTTTCTTGAAAGGCATGTCCAGCTTAAGGTGGTGATGCCACATGGATTCACTGTGGAGACCACTGGAATGGTGGGACGATGTAAGAGTCTGTGTGGAAGGTCACCTTGTAGACAGATCATGTTTGTCGTGATTGTCTCTGTTCTCTGCAGTTGTGACAGGTACTCTTTCCTGAGAGAGAGGAGATGCTGCTCTGCAGAAACAGCAAACCACAGCAGATCAAATCCTATTCCATTCTCCTCTACAGCATCTAGAATAACATTTGTCAACTTTTCTTTGCATAGTCAACTGCCTGGATCAGCATGTGCAGAAGTCTCCTGAGTCCATAGCTTTGATCTGGGAGAGAGATGAACCTGGGACGGAAGTGAGGATCACTTACAGGTACCGTGTGTCACCTGGGGCCCTCAACACCCAAAACACGACCTGGACCTTTCTGAGGTTTGGGTTTGGGGAAGGTGCATGACCCCTTTGTGACCATTAGCACACTTTCTAGTCTGGAAGGACTCTAATTCTGTGTTTGCTTGGTGGTACCTGATGTCTGAAGATTCCTACAGCAATGTTAAGAGACTGGAGAGGCATTGTCCCGATTCTGCTGCTGGGTCTGGCTCAGGATATGGAATTATCTAAGCACTGGGAGATGTTTCAGCTTTGGGGGTGTTCTGTTAGCTCAGGAAAAGGAGATGCGGGTAAGACAGGTTGTGGCAGGTATCAGAGCATACAGAATTCTAGTTGTATTCAGTTCAACAAAAACCCTGAGCTGGAGGTACTCAGATAAGACAGGGTAAACTCATGCACAGGAGCTAAAGCTGCCAGAGCCTGAATGTGGATGGCATCTTTGGAGCACTTGCGACCAGTGTCTCCTGTTACTGATGTGAAATGCACAGAAATTAAGTGGTCTGCCTAAGGTCACACAGTAGTAGATCTTAATTTGACTCAGGTTAGCTCCAGGGTCCCTCATACCATCTTGCCCTCCTCTGCTATCCTGTAACGGTTTAAACAGGAAACAACAAAGAACGAGCCTGTTATCAATGCTAGCTGCTGGCCCTTTCCTATATATCTTATGGTGGGGTGGTCATTTACACAGGTCTTTAAAAAGACTGACATTGTTCCTTGATTTCATAAATGGAACCTGTACAGTATCTGGACATGGAGTACCATGTGTGTGATGCAGCACCAAGGTGCTAGATGAAGTAGGAGACATTCAGGGAGATACGGCCGTGGACTTTGGTAGGTCCTTGGATAACTGGCTACCTGAAGCTGCTGCCTCTGGGTTGTATTAGAACAGATGCTGTGGTACAGCAGGGAGGGTATTACCTCTTCATTGATGTCTCATTAGCAGAGCATAGGTGTAACTCACTGAGAGCATGCTTGCCTAGCAGATAGAAGACCTCAGGCTCTATCCTTAGTAATAATAATAATAATAATAATAGCCACCTTTTGGCTAAAGAGACAATTTATCTTTATAACAGTGTCTATAATTTATCTTTATAATGGCGTCTCTGGCCTGCCATGTGCCTAAGTCATGTGTTATGTGTTCATGGTTCAGGTCTTCCAAGTATGATTATTCTCCTCCAGGTAGCTTCAGCCTTTCCATATCCAACCAATTGTCTAGCAAGTGCTTGTTTCATGCCTTCATATCAGTTACTACTGGTTAGAGTATGTTGCAATAACAACCAATCTCCAAAACATGGCAGAAGGGTCACTTTAGGTTAAATAGTTAGGGAAGGTCTCCCTGAGGATGTTTAATCTGAGATCCAACTGTTGAGCAGAAATACCATATCCTGGTGGCAGAGAGAAAGTATGGTAGCTGGGGCCTCGGAATGAACGGGGCATAGGAGGGGCGTTCATGGATAGAGTTTCAGGCCAGGGCTCTGAGCATAGCGATTGCTTGTGGACACTCAGGTAACTCAGGGGCAACTGGACTCTCATTTCCCATGTGCTTCTGGAATTCTAGTCTTATTCCAGACCAAACTCAATCCTGGTATACCATTCTCAGGCTGTAGAAAGCAAGGTAACTTAAAAAAAAGAGATATTTTAATTATTTTTAAAATCATGTGTATATGTGTGTAGTGTAGTAAATGTGTAGTGTATGTGTGTGCATGAGTGTGTGGATATGTGCGTGAGAGTGCAGGTTCCCAGAGTCCAGAAGAGGGCATTGGATGCCCTGGAGCCAGAGGTAGAGGTAGGCAGCCCTCCTGATGTGAATGCTAGGAACTGGACTCTTTTCTAAGAACAGTACCCAGTCTTAACCACGGAGCCAATGCTCCAGTCCCAAGGTGATATTTTTAATTTTCTGTAGAAACTGGTAGTGTTACTAGCCCACATCTATCCTCCCTACCAGCCCTCTGGTATACTGTGTAGCCTTCATAGCTTGAGGGCTGTGGTATACTTTGCTACCTCTCTCCCTCTCTGGGCTGAGTTCAGGGCTCCTGTTGTTGTTTTTTTTCCCCCTCTGGTACCTGGCTTCAGCCCCTATGTGGCCCACAGACCAACAGCATCTTACTGCTCGGAGCCTGGGTGAGGGGATGCCCACGTAGCTTCTGTCCAACGGAACTTGAGGAATGCTGCTTGTGGGAATTGGCTAGTTCAGCTGCTTTGTAAGGATTTCAGGTCTACCTGCATTTGCATGTCAATATACATCCTTCTCAAACTGTGGTGGCTGCTCAGGCACTGTCATTCATTAAAAGACCAAAGTCACTTGTGGCAAGGCAGAGGCACTAACTAGATAGCTCTGATGCTGCTCAAAGGACCAGGGTTTCCCTCCCTCCCCACAACAGGTGTGCTTAGAACGGTTGGTAAACAGGCTGCTAGGGGTGCCCTATGGCCGGACACAGCGGTATTTGGCAGTCTGAGCTGCTGAAATGTATGGTTGAAGGTTTAAAGGTTAACCACACAGAATGCTCAGGATTGCAGTCAGCTCATTAAAGTCAAGAGAGACCTGAGTAGCTCCCAGCCACACAGACACACTTCTGAATATATAAGTGAAGTGCCTGTCTACTGAGCTGTCCCTCTACAAACGTGCAGAATTAGTTTGCTGTGCTCTGGTAGGTCTCTGATGGCTTAGAACTGGATAGCTGTGTCTGCTGCTGGGCAAAGTGTTACACACACTCCGTAACTGAACCAAGTGTATCAAAGTCTCTAATTAGCCCTTCCCTGGCCATTTTAGGTGTTTAATTTGCTACATACATACCAGTAGATAGTAGATAGATTATATATTACCTCTGAAATAAAGTGATTTCTTTCCCCTGTGGGGTGGTCACAAGTCCTGTAGACTCAAAGGTTAAGCTCCAGACTCTTAGATTCTTTTTTGGTTTTTTTTTTTTGGTTTTTCGAGACAGGGTTTCTCTGTGTAGCCTTGGCTGTCCTGGAACTCACTCTGTAGACCAGGCTGGCCTGGAACTCAGAAATCCGCCTGCCTCTGCCTCCCGAGTGCTGGGATTAAAGGCGTGCGCCATCACGCCTGGCTCCTTTTTTTTTTTTAAGTTATTCTTCTGCTGCTGCTAGGGATGAAATTCAGGACATTTGATTATCCCAGGCAAGTGCCCTGCCACTGAGCCACACTACAGCCCTGAGCATTTAAAGGAACTCGGTGTGGCCAGGCACGGTGGTGCACACCTGTACTAGAAAGCTGGAAGATGGAAAGTATGAGGTCAACATGTGTTATCTCGAAAGCGTCTCTCTCAACAAACATGCACAAACAACTCACCCCAAAACCACACACAAAGAGAATACAAGGGCAGATAACGCTATGCGGTAAGGTAGTGGGCCCTAAATATAATACACAGTGCCGTAAAGAAAACCAGATAGAACCCTGAGGGGTTGTAGCTGCTACAGGCGATGGTGAGGGTGGTATGTTTTTCTGGTTTCATGAAGCTTACAGGTGACTTGGACATCTGCATGTAGACAGGGCCTGGGAGTTTCAGGTGACCGTATAGAGAGAATCTGCAATGGGAGCAGACTGGCCCCAGTGACCTTTGTCCTGTTTGTTTCCTATGGTCCTCAATGGTTCAGCTTATCCTCCTGGCTGATGGCCTGGCACCACTTCCCTTTCTGTAAAATGGGGCTGTCAGCGAAGTGAAAATGACTGTCCAGGGTTGGCCCAAGGAGATGCACTGAATTGCAAAAACACTAATGAGATCTAGCATCAGTCAGGTCAATAGCTGACCTGGGGTATGGCAGGAGTGGGTGGGCGGGTGAGCAGGGGCAGTGGGGAGGGGATGGGGGTTTTCAGAGAGGAAACAAGGAAAGGGGATAACATTTGAAAAGTAAATAAGGAAAATATCTAATATAAAAAAACCCAAAACATCACAAAAGAATTATTTTAAAGAAAATGATTTGATTAGATAATAACACTAATGTTAATTATGATTTTCAACATTTTGCTATGAAGAAACTTGAAATGGTGCAGCCTTCTACTTACCACCTAAATTTTACGGTATTTGTTTTGTGGTGTGATATCACAACCCCCACCCCCATCCCACCCCACCCCGCCTTGTCTGTGTATCTATACTGTTTTCCGGTCCATTTCAAAGTGAGTTGTGGTAATATCAATACTGTATTAGATACTTTTTTAAAAGATCATCGACACCAAATATCTAACAAGAAGCAAATGAGGGAAGGAGGGGCTTCCTTTTGGCTCACAGTTTGAGGGTGTACAGTCTGTCATGCTGACTGTTCTGTGGTGGCAGGAGTTTGAAACAGTTGATCACCTAGTGTGGTCATCAGGAGGCAGAAAGAGTTCCAGAAGGAAGCTGGGCCAGACTATTACCTCTAGGACCTGCTGTGGAGTGACCCACTTCCTACAACAAAGTTCTCCCTTCTGATGTTTCTAAACAGTACCAGTTGCTAGGAAACAACTGGTACTGTTGTTCAAACACACAAGTCTCTGGGGAAGAGGTCACAGACACACTTCAAATCTGTACAAGCTCTCCAACATGTGTGTGTGTGTGTGTGTGTGTGTGTGTGTGTGTGTGTGTGTGTGTGAGATTAACTCGAGGATAGATCATATGTGCTTGTTTTCTATTTTGATATGAAATTTGCCTGCAATGAACCCATCTGCTGATTTCAATGCAAATGCTTGTATATTTTAAGATTCTGTTTTTGCTCCTTGCACATTATCAGTTCTTCTGTCTACCTCCCCAAGTACTGTTGATCAATTTTTTTTTCTGATATAGTTTTGAATCAAATCTTAAGGAGATAGACTCAGAAAAGAGATGCTGTTTGTTTATGGGCAAATGCCTTGTGTGGGTAGGGAGCCACAGTTTAACTCTGCATCAGCAAGGTCAGTGCCATGAACCCACATCAGGTGCTAAGGGCCATGTCAGCAGATGTTTCTGAGGCCCGATGGATCCTGGGACGAAGCCCATTGGAAGGAGCCATGTCGGCATCTGGTCTGGGATTTACCTAGTCACGGATGGACACTACGTGTGACCTTCCACAGGTGCCACTGAGCTGCTAAGCTCTCTCACAGGTGTATTTCTGAGTAATATTTCTGATTAATCTGGTTTTGTGAACCAACAACATCTTTACCCAGTAATTTAGGATTCAGCTCTGAATAACACCCCTATCCTGGGAACTCAAGAGTCACCATAGTGTGACCTGCGTGGAGGCAAACACGCACACACGTGCACACACTCCGTCTCACATGCCTTCTAAGTCAGTTCCCACAGCATGGGTAGGCACAGATTTGCTTTATGCCTTGGCACCGTCCTTTGAGAATACATGCCCTGAGTGACTTATTAGCCTTTGCCTGTGGGTAGACATACATGTGCCCTTCAGGGCCATGTATTTTGCACCCTGGTCTATATAACCCACTTCACATGGCCTTTTGTATATGGTTATAAACTCAGAGCAGTGAGTAAGGAGACGAAAGGAGGCAGTTCCCTGGGACACTCTTCCAGAGACACTTGAGGTTGGAGTTCAGATGTCCTATGTCCACTCCAAGCAAGTAGGCTGTGACCATAGGGAAGCGGTAGGCAGAGCCCCCCTTACACTTGTGGACAGAGGCAAGCCACCAGGCAGGGCATAGATAATCTGGTCCTTTTCGAGGAAGGTGAGCAGATGGCACCTGGGCAGTGCCCCTTCTCACCCCCTGGGTGTCTTTCACATGACAACCCTGCATACCTCAGGTGGACATTGCAGGGACTCCTGGTACATGTGGAGAAACCCCAGTGCATCTGAGGTAGGCTTGATGAGGTTTTAGGACTCTGTTTGCCTGGCTGGTAGGGCCCTCCCTGTCATGCTTGAGGGTTTCAGCCCAGATTTCTAGGTGGGAGAGGTTGTAAGTCAGGGAACTGACCGAGGCCCTTCAGCCTACAAGCATGACCTCAGAAGAAAGGCACCAGGTCTGAGTTAATACAGTTCTTCTCTGAGGCTCACTGCACAGGTCTGAATTTGAACCAGAGCCCAAATGACAGGCCCTAAGATCGGCTTTTCCTTTTCAGCGTACAAAATAATGGGTTTCGTTATGCCAATTTTTTTTTCATTTTGCCATTTTTATATGCATATCATTATGCTTTGCTTATTTTCATTGGCCCCCATTGCCGTCCCTGTACCCTTCTTTTATTTTATTGGTTTCCTTCCTTCTCCATCTTTCATCTTATTGGTCCCTTTCCTTCTTCATTCTGTCAAGTCTTTCCCTGACTCATCACTGTGTCTGGCTCTCAATTAGATGCCACTTTCAAACATGGCTGCTTCCTTCTACAAACTAACTTTACCTTCATTGTTTGGGATTAAAGGTGTGTACTGAGGGCATGTCTGTATTCCAGCCAGAGTGATTGAAGGTGTATCGTTCCGCTGGACCACACAGACCTAGAAGGTCTTTGGCATAATTCCTTGCCAGATTAGCCATGTTGCCAGATTAAAATTTCTCTACAACCACAGGGAAGTGAAGAATGGGGTCTGGACTGTAGTGGTGCGGTGGGGTTCCCCTTACATTTGACAGGAATGACCTATACCACATACTGAAGTCAGCGTGGGGGTGGGGGAACCTTGAGCTGGAGCCACTTCCCTGGGAAGCTATTTCTGTCCTGGACCCTGAGTGTCTTCCAATGTGACAAGAAGGGGCTAGTGTTTTGGGGTTGAAATGATAGGAAATAGGAAGTCACTCTTTGGATATCAGTTGAGGAGGTTCTGGGAAGGCTTGGGTTGAAAGGCAGAGGAAGATAGCCTTTGGAGGGGTCTGAACAGGTAATCTTGGGCCAAGATCTTCAGTAGGCCCATGATCTCCCTTCTCCCCAGCTATGCATGATCAAGCACACATCACCCCTCTGACTGGAGTTTCCTCATCTGCAAAGTGGAATCATTCTTCTCACACACCGAGATGAGTGCTGAGTGTGCTATGTGCCATGGTTTATTTAGTGTGTGTGTGTGTGTGTGTGTGTGTGTGTGTGAGAGAGAGAGAGAGAGAGAGAGAGAGAGAGAGAGACAGAGAGAGACAGAGAGAGAGAGACAATGTGTCTACACTATGTGTGCATGAGCTCATAAAAGACACAAGAGTTATACCCAGAAGATGCTCCAACGGGTAATAAGGACACATGCTCCACTATGTTCATAGCAGCCTTATTCATAGTAGCCAGAAGCTGGAAAGAACCCAGATGTCCCTCAACAGAGGAATGGATACAGAAAATGTGGTACAATTACACAATGGAGTACTACACCACTATTAAAAACAATGAATTTATAAAATTCTTGGACAAATGGATGGATCTGGAGAATATCATCTTAAGTGAGGAAACCCAATCACAAAAGAACACACATGATATGCACTCACTGATAAGTGAATATCAGCCCAGAAGATCAGAATACTGAAGATACAATTTGCAAAACACATGAAACTCAAGGATACTTTGGTCCTCCTTAGAAGGGGGAACAAAATACCCATAGAAGGAGTTACAGAGACAAAGTTCAGAGCAGAGACTGAAGGAATGACCATCCATTGACTGCCCCACCTGGGGATCCATCCCATAAACAACCACCAAAACCAGACACTATTGTGGATGCCAACAAGAGCTTGCTGACAGGAGCCTGATATAGCTGTCTCCTAGTGGATGCTCACAGCCATCCTTTGGATGGAGCACAGGGTCCCCAATGAAGGAGCGAGAGAAAGTACCCAAGGAGCTGAAGAGGTTT
>LR749551.1:418072-475171 GCA_902729485.2 Mus minutoides
GATAACATTTGAAATGTAAATAAAGAGAATAGTAGAAAAAAAAGAAAAAAGTCTTAATAAAAATAAAAAAATTAAATCAGAAAGACAGAAAGAAAGACAGAAAGACAGACAGAAAGAAAGAAAGAAAGAAAGAAAGAAAGAAAGAAAGAAAGAAAGAAAGAAAGAAAGACAGACAGACACAAGAGGGCATTGGCTCCTCTGGAACTGGAGGTGAGTTGCCAGGTGAGTTTGGGAAGTGAACCTTGTTCCTTGGTGAGAGCACTATGCAACCCTAACCATTGAGCCATCTCTCCAGTCTTGGATACACTTATTTTAAACCTTTCCTTAAGACCCTGGCTTCTTACATCGAAGCTCGAAGATGTTTTGAATTTTCTTACATACGGATACTGCATTCGCTTGTCTTTTGGGCACACTAAGAAGGTTACACTTAGGATGGAAAGAACGTTGGACTGCTAAGGAAGTTTATTTATGTCTCAGGAGACCTCTTTGATGAAGCCTTTTTGAGGTTTCTCTCTGGGCAAACCTGGCCAAGGTTCAACTTGAAGAGCACACAGAAACAAGCACCTCCCTCGAAGCTGGCTCTCCACTTTGTGACCTCTCTTCTGCTATGCAAGAGCAGGTGGGGGTAGACAGCTAGCAGGAGATGGAAAAGCTTCAACTGAGGGAGAGAAAAGGGGCAGATTCTCTGCCCCTGCTTGAGAAGCCTGAAGGGGAGAGTTTCCTTGTTCCTGTTTTGTGTTTTTCTTCCTGCTTCTAGACTGTAGGTTAGGAGTTAGCCTGACTCGAGCTTTGCTGTATGAGGCTCCAGCTTCCTGTGGCCCCATGGCAGGAGGGTCCTCTTTGGGACAGCAGACCCATGGATCAGACAGACCTCTGGTCTCCTCCCCCCAGCACTGCATCCTATGCTCCTCTCCAGGGACATTTTCACTCCCTCACCCTTGCCCTTTCCTTATGTGGGGGGCACAGCATGCCATGCCTTAGGGTACAGCCTTGGGATGGTGAGGACTGACTGTGAGGGTTCTGCCACCCAGCCCTCTGTCCTCCTTGAAGTCTTTTTATCTCTTTTGTGTCCAGTCTGCCTCCTGTTGGCTGTACCCTGTGGTCTCTCCACCCCCGCTGTGTCTGAGCAGATGCTGATGTGGATGACCTTAGGTCACTATTCAAGGTTACAGCTCTGACTCCCAGAGGGTTTCTGGAGCTGGGAATCTCATACAACTGGAAAAGCCATTATAAGGTTTGTACTCAGCTTGGCCTCTGCAGAGGTATAGAAAATATGTTCGTCTGCTGTCCTGTTGCCTTTCACAGGGGCAGTCTCTGCAGCCCAAAGACTCCCTGCCTATGTGATGTTTAGTGTTGGTTGTCCACTTGACAGGACCCAGAATTGGGTTTGTCTGTAAGGGAGTTTGTGGGTTAGGTTAACAGACCTGTTCCCCCAACCCCTGCCCAACTGTAGGAGACACACTCCATAGGCTGGGGTCCAGACTGAATATAAAGAGAATAAGAGCTGCATGCCACATTTATGTCTGAAGCTTCGGCAGAAAGCTTCCTGACTGCAGATGCCCTGTACCTTGCACTTCCTCGGGCTCCAGCTTCCTGCTTCCCCTGTTAGGATGATAATCTCTTGAACTGTAAAACAAACAAACAAACAAACAAACAAACAAACAAACGAACGAACAAACTCTTCCGTCTTTGAATTCCTTCTTCTTGTGGATATTTGATCTCAGCAAGGAGAAAAGCAATTAACATACCAACCACAGCTAAGTTAGCATCCTAATGCATGCAGTGCCCAGCTCATGGATAGGTGCCTCCTTTCAGATCCGGAGGACAAGCAGGGCAGTTGGGCAGGAGCGAGCAGGGTTCCAGTCGCCAGAGGGCTGGGAGACATGGAAAAGCCAGGAGAGGAGATCTGGGTCTTTGGCGGGTGAGGTGGATGGTTCTATTGTTTTGCATGAGGTCGTTGGAACAGCGTTCCCCACTGGCACAAATGGAAATGCTTTGTGCAAATTGCCAGGAAACTTGAGTCTGCAAGTTAAGGGCACCAGGCCTGGTGTGGGTCCCAGCATTTATGGGCTAGTACTAGCCTCTCGGTCAGATGAGCTACTTGACCTAAGTGACAGAGCTACCCAAGGGAGCTGGGCCAGTGTGCTCTCTGCCTTTGAACCAAAGGGCAGTGGGCCCAACCTCTTAGATGACACAGAACTCACGGTCATCTGAAAGTGAGGTTGAGAAGTCAGGTGATCAGGACCAGGAGTTGACAGATCTGGAAAAAGAAGAGGCATGCAGTTGCTCTTCCCCACCTCCCAGATATTAAATAGAAATTATATGACTGAAGATTTTTTTATGAAGGGAGAAAGCTTAGTTTAAGTTATTTATAAAGACATTCTCACAGAGGTTGGAGGACACAGGCTGTTTTGAGGGGCTGCCTGTGGCAACAAGACAAGTTTACTTAAGTATCCATACCACTGATTCTGTACTTAGCTTTTTTTGTTTTTTGGGTTTTTTGGTTTTTTTTTTGTTTGTTTGTTGTTTTTTTTTTTTGAGTCAGGGTTTTTCTGTATGCCCTGGCTGTCCTGGAACTCACTTTGTAGACCAGGCTGGCCTCAAACTCAGAAATCCGCCTGCTTCTGCCTCCCGAGTGCTGGGATTAAAGGCGTGCGCCATCACGCCCGACCTTGTACTTAGCTTTTAACACTTTGTTTTGGGAGCCTAGTCTGGGTCCTCAGCTTCTCTGTTTTGCCACAAGGACTTGTGAAGAGTGATTGCTGGATTGTCACCAGGTGGCATGGGAGCCATGCAACAGGAAACATCCTATGGGTTTGTTTGTTCGTTTTTTTTTTTTTTTTTTTTAATCACCGGGAAAAGTGAATGTTTTTAGGAAATTAATAACTACATTCACTTTCCCATCTCACTAGGAAAAGGACTCCCTGTGTGGTTTTGGAGTAGTAAACAAGTCTGCAGGCTAGGGTGAAGTGTTCTGCCAGGCCCAGCTGTTTTGCTGGCTTCCATGCTTGGATCCCACCAGCTCTTTGGGCTTCCAGCCTGCGGGAGCCTCTTGAGTGTTTATTGCTTTAGCACCCGCCTCCTCTGGGATGTGTGAGCTGCGCTTTGGGCCAGGAAGGAAGAGAACTTCTTTTTCATAAACGGGGAGGTGAGCAAGAGGAAATCAGTCCATAACGAGAACAGTCTTTTTCCCGGTCTGACTGGATACTTCTAACCTGTAGGGGTATATTTTTGGCTGACAGCCTGCTGGCTTTGGTCAGGGACGTGACCTGGACATGGCTGGGGCAATCCCAGGGACAGAAGGTGCTGATTGTGGTGTTATACTTCTCCCTTTGTACCTCGTCTACATTCTGTTGGTACAAAGAAATCTAGCTTCCAAGGCAGTAGACTTTATTTAATCCATTCTTTCACCGACTTTCTTATTTTCAAGAAGGTTTATTTTTAAATTATGAGCATTGCGTGACTTTGCTTTTGGATGTACCTGCGAGTTGAGGTGCTCAGAGACTCCAGAGGCTTTGGATCTCCTGTGGAACTGGAGTCACAAGTGTGACAGCCCTATGTGGATACTGGGACCTGGACTTGAGCTCTGTGCAGGACCAGTATGCTCTTTTAACTGCTGAGCCATCTCTTTAGTCCCTAACTTCCCCTTTGAACACGTCTGCTTCCGGCTCCCTTCCTTCCCGTCGTCTGCACTGGGGACTGGAACTCAGTGCTCACACGTGCTGGGCATAGACTGCCTCTACTCTGCCTAGTCCTCTCATAAAACAAATAAACACTGAAAAGCAAACTAGCTCAAGGGGAAGGGCAGTACCATTACTGTGCTGGTGGGGGAAATCATGATCTGGGGGACACTTGATATTAGGAAGAAAGGAAATTATTGTGATACCAAGGTTCCCGAGCGGTGCTGGGTAAGTGCCAGGCTTTTAGAGCTAGCTCACGCTTGAGTTCACATCCCGCTCTAATTTGTTTGGTTGAATAACTCCGAGATAAAAAACAACAGCTTAACTTTCATGTGACTCAGTTTCCTTGTAAGGAGAAAGAGAGCTCAGAGCCCACAGATCATTTGGCAGCTGAAGTTTAAGTCTTGACTGTTGTTCCCCACCCCACCCACTTACCCTTGCCACCCTGAGAGACCCATCTGTCAACAGTATTGTGTGCAGCCTATGGTGCTAAAAGGTAGTAGACCCTTCAAGAAGTAAAGTCTCTTGGGAGGTCTTTAGGTCACTGTGGGCATGTTCTTGAAGGCGATATTGGGTTTTTAATGTGTCCCCCTCCCCTTTCCTTTCCCCTCTCTCCCAGTCACACTGACATAGAAGGCTTCATCATATACTCTCACTGTGATGTACTGAGCCTCCACTACAGGTCCAGAGCAACAGAAATAACCATGAAATAATAATAAGTATGAAACCAAGAACCCAAAACAAACCTTTTCTTTTATTAAGGTGATTATCTCAGGTAGTTTGTTTTGGTGACAGAAAGCTATTACAAAAGTTCTTCTATCTGAAGGCTTGGAACAATTCTGGGTACAGGGCACACTACGGTTGTTAGTTATTGCTCTTAGAAGGCAGGAAGGAAATGAGAAATTGAGTTAGGGAATCAGCCATTTTAGGCTGAAGTGGTCCAAGGTGATGGACCATGCACTACACTGGCAGAGGCTTCCTGTGCTCACAGTGGGAAGCGAGTGTGGCTGGAGGTGGGGGGTGGGGTGGCACATGGCAGGTGGGTGGTGTGGTTGTACCAATGGTATACGGTGGGCCTGCCTTCTTCTAGGCCTCTCTCAACCTCAGGCCCCAGTGAGTGTCTGGACCTCAAAGGGCAGCAGCTGTCTTGTGGTTGATCATGCACCCTTCTTAGATCTGCTCCCGCTATTGTACCAGCTAGTGACCACAAAGCAGGTGGATTGCTCAGGGCCTCCACAAACCCTTAGGTCACATTTACTTAGAGCCAAGGATCGGATCCTGCAAAGTACATAGAACAAACTGGCATTTTGTGTACTCCTTCCCGGGAAAGAGACCCATGAGCGCCTGCCTCTGCTAAGGAGTCATCAGAGAATTAAGGGTGTGAGCCAGTGGAAGGGTGCTTGCCTTGAATGTGTAAGGCTCTGGCTTCTAGCCACAGAACAGTGTAAACATTTATCTCTAAAACTGTCTGTTTTAATAAATAAAGTTAACTGGGTGTGCAGGTCAGTGATAGAGCCATTGCCTTATATGTGTGAAGTCTCCAGGGTGCAATACCCAGTGTAGAAAAAAAGGGCAGTTATGGAACTATCTGCATTCACTCTTTGCCCACCTCTTAGCCCATTTTCTTTAATGATGATAGCTGCTATCTATGGGATGCCTTTAAAGATGCTTGGGAGATCAGTCATAGTTAGGACCTGCAGTGCTGGACTCTTTTTTTTTTTTNTGACATCCTCCAGATCCATCCATTTGCCTAGGAATTTCATATATTCATTGTTTCTAATAGCTGAGTAGTACTCCATTGTGTAAATATACCAAATTTTTTGTATCCATTCCTCTGTTGAGGGACATCTGGGTTCTTTCCAGCTTCTGGCTATTATGAATAAGGCTGTTATGAACATAGTGGAACATGTGTCCTTATAACCCGATGGAAACTCTTCTGGATATATGCCAAGTAGAGGTATTGCTGGATCTTCCGGAAGTACGCTGGACTCTTTTATAAGGTCATTTATTCCAAAGTGTGGGGAGCCTATTAGGATCTTGTTACATTAGGTTTTCTTGGGTAGATATGTCTACTTCTGGTAGATGGGGCAAAGCAACAGTTCTACTCCAGGCTAGTGTGGTGAAATAGGAAGTTTATTAGAGTTACTTATAGAAGCATGGGGGAGGGGTTTGTTACAGGAGCAGAGGCGATCTCCCCCCAACTCCAAACTTTTGCCATCACTGAAAAGTGCCACTTGAGCATGCTTTTCAAACTCTATACACACTCTCAAGATCACAAGCAGCTAGGGGGAGAATTGCATACATCTGGGAAAGAGGGTGGTGCAGGAGGGAGGGGCTGGAGTCTCTGGTGAGGGTCTAAAATCACCCCCTTCTATGAGAGAACAGTAGGGCCAGGTCTTGAGAGTGTCCTGCAGGTATTCACAGCGGCTTCAGTTAGCAGGGTAATGGTTGCTATGCCCAAAGGACATTGTTTCACAACAAATCCTCATTTTTGCTCAGACACTACTGGATATCCAGGGAGCCATCCCTCTAAGGGATAAAGGTTGAGGTCGGTACCTTCATCACAGGGCAACATACCTCAAGGAACTTTCACTGGCAAAAAGCAGCTTTGGGAGTTTCCCATGTTGATATGTGGCTCTCATACTTTTTTCTTTTTTTCAAGACTGGATTTCTCTGTGTAACAGCTTTGGCTGTCCTGGAGTAAACCAGGCTCTCCTTGAACTCACAAAGATCCACCTGCCTCCCAAGTGTTGGTGTTAAAGGGATTAGCCACCATGCCCAGATGACTCAAAATTTTCATCAAAGTTCTTTGCTAAAGGTCATAGTCATAACATTACATGATGGCATACTTGCTTTATGAACCTGCCCAGCCCATTTCTGTGGCTTCTGTTCTCTGAGGGTTATAAACAGCAGAATAAGTGCATTTCATCACCAAGAAATCAGGCTTCATGGTTCAGTCACTGTTTCCCTGGGCTGTTTCTTCAAGATAGGCTGCAGGACCTGATGTGCCTTGCTGGGAGAGAAAGATGGGTCTTGTCACATTTCCTGCCTTACTAAAACCTTTTCTTTTCTTGAGTGCACCAAAGGGAATACTAAATCCTAGAGATTGTAGCAGAGTCCTTCTGTGATTGCTTAGGACATGGAGTTGGCCCTCCAAGGCTTGGAGGGGAGAGAGATTGTGCCGGAGAGCTGCTAGGGAGTATGACTCAATTACCCTGGGTCTGTGTGGCTCTCATTTTATGTTCACCTGCTCTGCTCATCCATTTGATAAATACCTGCTGGGTATCTATTATGACCCAGCCTTATTATAGATGATGAGCTTAAGGCAATGAATACAATTCAAAGCTGTGTCTAAGCAAACCTTGAGCTCTAGTGAGGCAGATACTAAAGAGGATGAGATTCTCAGTTAGTGTTTATTTCATGAACATGGAGAGCCAAAGTCAGCTTGTTGTTTCCTAAACACAATACACACCAATCAATATCTTCCACCCTTGGGCTAGCACTTGGGAATGACTAGGAGGGAAAGAAGCTTTTGATACAGTCATTAAAAAAAAACAAACGCAAAAAACAAAAAAACAAGCGACCCCCCCCCAAAAAAAAAACCCAGCTTTGAGCTAGACATGGCTGTGCATACTTCTAAATCTAAAACATTGGAGGTGACACAGGAGGTGGTGAGTTCCAGTCTAGCCTTGGCTATTTGGAGAGTTTCAGGTTAACATGGGCTATGGGGGGTCCTATCTCAAAGCAACAAAAATCACTACCACTACCAAACTTTGATTGAAATAAAAATGAATGAATGAATAAATGAATAAACAAACAAACAAATAACAGCTTCTTCCTCTCCTCCCTCTGACCTCTCTTTCTAGCTGTTTCTTTTTTGGAACTCATCTGAGACTCTCAGACTGTAGTTGCAGGGGTGGGGGAGTATGCACTTACATTGTGTGACTTTAGGCAAGTGTCAGGTTGACTACAGAACTTATAGTAGGGTTGTGTCTGCTATAGGAAGGTTTTGCTATACAAATAGGCCACCATCCTTCTTTCTCTAAACTGCTGCCCCTGACCTGCAGGATAAAGGCTGGGTTTCAACACCACTGGTCAGCAGGCAGGGCACTCCATCTCTCTCAGCGCTGCCCAGGGCATAAGTGCTAGGGCTATGAAAATGGAGCTGAAGGGAGGGCCCTATTTACTCATGCACTGCTGATCACAGCTGCCGTTTTAGCTGTGGGCGGGCTCCTCAGCAGAGAGGGGTGTTTCTGGGCCCTAGAGTCTATGGCTAGGGTCTGGAAAGTGTTCTTTCATTGTTAACTCAGGGAAAGGGTAGACCGAGTGCCATTGAATGCCACCTTTGTCCTTTTTGCAGATTCAGGGAGAAAAGATGGAAGGGGCACTGGACTGAGCTGGGCAAGAGTGGCCAGCAGCTGGGCCAATCACAGCGTGGATGGGCATGAGGCTCATTTGTATTCCTTTGCAGGATGGCTTTAGAAAAAACAAAGGGCTCCTTGAACACAGCCTGAGAGGGGGGTGGGGGGGCTGTATTTTCATTCTGGTCTGGTTTCCCAGAGGCATCTTGTTGAATTTAGTCTATTTTGAAGCCCTGTGGATAGATGCTTTTCAGGGGCTTTGAGGGGCTTGAAGCAGGGTCCCTCCATGGGCCTGGCTCTGTCCTATTTAGAGCATCTTAGTGCAGCTCAGAGGGCAGGAATGTGGCCAGTGGTGGCCTCCCTCAACCCAGAAAAAGGGTCTTTCTGAGTTAATTAATGTAAAAATTGTATAGAAAAGAGGGAAAATAGCTGTGTATCCATTTGCCATGCCCAAGTTTAATGAGATAAGGCATTCAAAGAGCCTTGATGGGCACCACAAACTTACTTCTGTCCTGTCTCTGCTTTTCTTCTCTTCTGTCTCTATAATGTGGCAGCTTTCCTATCCTATACTCCAGGTTTTCTTAGAGTTCAGTGTCATGAGCTATGATTAATAAAGGGTTATGATTATGAAAGGACCCTGGAGCCAGCCCAGCTTGTTATCTTTTGTTTGGCTGGCTAAATGTTGTGATCTGTTGAAGGACTCATATAATGTAAATGCAGGTGTGTGTGTGTGTGTGTGTGTGTGTGTGTGTGTGTGTGTGTGTAGCCAATCTGTCATCTGCACCCCAACAGTACCTAACACAGACCCCTCCCTGTCACCTCTTCCCAGGGGTTACAAGCAGGGTAGTCATCTTCTGTTGTTTTCTCTTCCCAGTCACTATGGCTTCATTAAGTTGGCCTTTGTCCCACTGAGGTCTAAGTCCCTAACTAGAAGTGTTTCTTGGTGCCCTTGACTTTTGTCCATATAGAAGGCCGTGCGCCTCCTTTTCTCCTGCCAGAAGACTTTCTTTTTTTTTTTTTTTTTTTTTTTTTTTTTTTTTTTTGCTTTTTCAAGACAGGGTTTCTCTGTGGAGCCCTGGATGTCCTGGAACTCACTTTGTAGACCAGGCTGGCCTCGAACTCAGAAATCTGCCTGCCTCTGCCTCCTGAGTGCTGGGATTAAAGGCGTATGCCACCACTGCCCGGCAAGACTTTCTTTTAAAACCTGCCTTTTTTGTTTATTTGTTTGTTTGTTTTTATTTGTTTGTTTTTATTTGTTTGTTTGTTTGTTTTTGGAAGCCAGCATTTTCAGAAGTCTTAGGAATATGACCTCTTGGAAACCAATATGGCCGTGAGGACAGCCTTAGCAACATGGCCCATGATGCACTTACATGGAAAACATTTCTGTCTTGTCAAGCTGTAAATTCTTTCCTCCTGCCCTGGAGTAAGAGACAGTGCCTGCAGTCGGTGACTTGTCTCATGCTCCATTGTGCTGTGCTGTGGCACAATGACACACTGTGTGTAATGACATTTTCTTTTTTATGCTGTAGGGAGCTTCTGGAGACCACATGCCGCCTGGCCAATACACTGAAGAGACATGGAGTGCACCGAGGGGACCGTGTGGCCATCTACATGCCTGTGTCCCCACTGGCCGTGGCAGCAATGCTGGCCTGTGCCAGGATTGGAGCTATCCACACAGTGGTATTTGCTGGCTTTAGTGCAGAGTCCTTGGCTGGGAGGATCAATGACGGTGAGAGCATGGGCGGGTATGGGAGGAGCTCAGGAGTCCCCAGACCTGGGGCTCTCAGATAACACTAATAGCACTACCCATTAGTAAGAAGTTGCTCAGATGAATGACAGGTGCCACCAGGGCAGGCCCGTGGTGAATGACAGGCCTAGATATGAATAAGCATCTGTGTGAGGCCTGGAAGGCCTGGCAGGGCCACACTGCAGGTGAAAGGGCACAGGGGTGGAGGAGGCTTGTAAGGTACCAAGATTCACCAGCACTGGCAAGGAACAACACTGAGGGCTGGAGAATACCCGTCTCCAGAAGCCTGGAGGAGTTGAGGGTCATGTGGTTCATTGGTAAGACTTTCAGACTTTCAGTATAGTGGCATACTCCTTTAAACCAAGCACTCAGGAGGCAAAGGCAGGTGGATCCCTGTGAGTTTGAGGCCAGTATGGTCCATATAGAGAGTTCCAGGGCATCCAGGGCTACATAGAGATACCCTGCTTTAAAAGATAAACTTTCAGATTGCAGGTGGGTCTGAGTCCAGAGCCCAGACAGGACTCCAGAGCTTCAGTAATGTATGACCCGCGCATTGGAGTAACCACATGCATTGCTAATTTATATTCTGTTTCTTGAGAGCTTTACACATGGACAGACTGAAATTAATCACAAATGGGATTTGGCTGGTTTATCCCCTTGAGGGAGTGTGAAGGGTAGTCCCTCAGTCCTATAGTATCTGTCACATTCTGCCTTGGGCCTCAGCTAGCTTGGCTGTAGGAGTTTGGACATTCAGGGAGAATCTTGAGCAAAGCCTGCCTGGGTCCTTGAAGAGAATGTATGTGACAGGTAGGTGAGTGCTCCCATGAAGGCAAGGGGAGTGCTCTGGAGAAAGCAAGGCTTGACCACAACTCCTGGCACCCTCCTGGAAACAGTGGTTCTATTCTTTGGCCTACAGTCACTGGCAGGGATGGCTATGTGAAAACCTTGGAACTTGGTCTTTATCTCTTGATGTTTCTCTGTCAAGTTGATTACAATAGGCAATCTGTCCAACCCTCACTTGGAGAAAGCCCCTGGGGCAGGTCAGAGAGTAGGATCCTGGCAGGGAAACTGTCTTTATGCTGTTAACTTGTGAAAGAACAGTTTAGTCTCAAGGTAATTTCAATACTCCCCCATCCCCCAAACACACAACACTCCCAATCTTCAGTTGAGGAAAGATGGGGCACTTCTATGCGACCCCTGAGCTTTCACAGCAAGCAGACACTTGCTTTTTTTCTGTTGCTTCTCTTACTTGATTGGACTTCCTCTGCCATGCTCTTAGGCCTGGAATATACAGCTCCAAGTCAGGTCGGGCAGTGAAGGTCTACACTGATCAGATATGCCTGTGTTGTATCCCTTAGCCAAGTGCAAGGCTGTTATCACCTTCAACCAAGGACTCCGGGGCGGGCGTGTGGTGGAGCTGAAGAAAATAGTGGATGAAGCTGTGAAGAACTGCCCAACGGTCCAGCATGTCCTGGTGGCTCACAGGACGGACACCAAGGTTCACATGGGGAATCTGGACATCCCCCTCGAGCAGGTGAGTTTAACTCATATGATGTACAGGGTGAGAGAAATTATTAGTAGATCGCCTAGGTCTGAGAATTGTTAGGCTCTCAGTCAAGATTTCTTAGACTCCTCCCACATACTCCCCATGTGCCACCCTTTCTCTGCCCTACCAGGGAGCCAGGGAGCGGAGCCAAGAGTTTTGCATATGCTAAGTAGGAACGAAAACATCAGGCTGCACTACCAGCCTCACTCCTTTTGTGTCTTTGCATTTGAAACTGACAGAGAATGTCACTTTGAGAATCCTGACTTCAGCTAGGGAAAAGGTAGTAGTGTCCAGGGCCTTAGTGCATGAGAGAGGCTAGATGCCTTGACCTGGTGATGTGCTTCTGTCCCTTCCAGGAGATGGCCAAGGAGGCCCCTGTGTGTACCCCTGAGATCATGAACAGTGAGGACATGCTCTTCATGCTCTACACCTCCGGGAGCACGGGGACACCCAAGGGACTCGTTCACACACAGGCAGGCTATCTACTGTATGCTGCCATGACGCACAAGGTAGGAGCCCAGGGGAAAAGGGCGAAGGATGCCTCCTGCCAGGGCTCTGGCAGAGTCTGGGTAGAGCAAGGAGAACGCGCAGTGATGGTTAGAATTTCTGCAGCCACACATTGTGGTGCAGATGTCTGCTCATAGCATGCACTTGAGCAGGCTGCTATGAATCATGGTGTGTGTAAAAGAAAGAAGAACTGATGGGCATCAGAGTCTGCTGTGGCCCAGCAGCCCCTCTGCTCTGTTCCAACTCCTTCTTCTGGAGGTGTGGGGATGGAGCCCTGGCTGGCTCCCTTTCATTTCTGACTACACAGGCTTCTTACACATATATCTTACAACTGCATTATACAAAGAAAGGATATAAACAGGGCTGGGGTGGTAGACTGCATGCTTACTATGTACAAGGCCATGGCTTTCATCTCCAGGACTGTAGAAAAACAAACTCAAGCCTGTTGCAGGATATTTGATCACACTGTGAAGCCCAAGATTGTGTTGTGTACTGGAAAAAGCCTCTTTCAGCCCTTAACACACACCTTTAATCCCTCTGCCTGGAATAGAGACATGACCTTAGTATACACCTTTAATCCCAAACAATGAAGGTAAAATTAGTTTGTGGAAGGAAGGACCAGGTTTGAAAATAATGTCTAATTGAGTAGCAGACAAAGTGACAAATCAGAAAGATTTGACAGAATAGGACATGCCCAACTCTCACAAAGAGAGGAAAAAGAGGCTACTTAAGGGAGAGCAGCGCAGAAAAGGAGAAGAGAAGCAGGCTGTTTTGCCAGAGCAGCTATACAGAGTCAGGTTACAGAGAGAACAAGCTGGATACAGGTGAAGACAGAGCAAGCCAGGGAATGAGAAGAAGCCAGGACATATTGTCAAAGTTAGGACAGAAGATTAGGACATATTGTCAAAGTTAGTTTGAGGCCAAGCAGAGCAATTTAGGAGAACCTGAGAGAAGCCAGATTGAATCAGTCAGTTTGGAGAGTAGTTTGAACCAGAACTGCTGAGTTGACCAACCAGCCAGGGGTCAGAAAGATCTAGGAAAAAGTGAGCTTATTCAGCAGCAAGTCTCAGAGGCTGAAAGAATTTTTGGCCTAGATAAGATTGTACAGAGGCTAGAAACTTCTAGGACTAGGCCTAGGTTAGCAGATGGAGGCAGTAAGTCTTAGATGATGGCAATCACCTAGGCAAGTAAAGATTACATTTTCTTTTTTCTTTTTTTGGTTTTTCGAGACAGGGTTTCTCTATATAGCCCTGGCTGTCCTGGAACTCACTTTGTAGACCAGGCTGTCCTCGAACTCAGAAATCCGCCTGCCTCTGCCTCCCAAGTGCTGGGATTAAAGGCGTGCGCCACCACCGCCCGGCTAAAAATTACATTTTCACAAGCCAAATCCTGTCTTGGCATAAAGATGAATACATTCACTAGAACATGTTAAGTATGCATTTTCTTCCACTCAGAAGGTTATAGTTCATCCTCTTTGATTTTTACTTTTTTGCTTGGTTGAGGTTTTTTTTTTTTTAATTTGTTTTTATTTTATTTAATGTTTTTTCATACAATATAGTTTGATTATATTTTCTCCTTCCCCAGCTTCTCTCATATCTTACCTACTTCCCAAACCAACCAACTTTATGTTCTCTCTTTTTAACAAAGGCTGAAAACAAAACCAAGAAACACACACACACACACAACCCCACAAACACAAAAATCAAAACAGACAAATGTAAGAACAATAAGACAAAAATGCAAAAAACAAAATGAAAAATCCACAATACTACTGACTCCATATTATACTGTCAACTATGCCTGGGCATGGGGTCTACTCTGGAGTATGGTTGATATACCCAGTTACACTCTACTGGATAAAACTGCTTTTCCCTTTGACAGTGGGTGTCAATTACAGATAACTTCTTTGTTAGGGGTGAGACGTTTTGAATGGGAGTGGTTCCTATAGAATCATGTGTTTGAATACTTGAATACTGAGTCAATAGAGAGTGACACTATTAGGAGGTATAGTTTTGTTGGAGTAGGCATGGCTTTGTTGGAAGAAGTGTGTCTCTGTAGTGGGGCAGGTTTTGAGGTTTCAGAAGCTCAAGCGAGTTCTCTTCCTGCTGCCTGCTGATCCAGATGCAGAACTCTCAGCTACCTTTCTAGCACCATGTCTGCCTGCATGTCACCATGCTTCCTGCCATGACAATAATGGACTAAACTCCTGAACTCTGAACTGTAAGCCAGCCCCAATTGGTTTCTTTTGTAAGAGTTGTCGTGGTTATGGTGTTTCTTCACAGCAATAAAACCCTGCCTAAGACAGATTCTGTGTGTACTTTGCCCTCCCAGTGCTGGGACTCAGCCTGTCTGGAACCTGTGCAGGTCTTGTGCATGCTACCACAGTCTCTGTGAGTTCATTTGAACATCAGTCTTGTGTCTAGAAGATGCAGGCTCCTTGGAATCATCTATCCTCTCTTGCTCATACAATATTTGTTTTTGTTTGAGATAGAATCTTACTCTGTAACCCAGACTGATCTCCTGCTTCAGCTTTCTTTGAGCTGGCGTTATAGACATGTATCACCAACCCTGGCTTCTCACTGACCCCAAAAAGAAAAAAAAAAAAAATATTTGTGGGTCTCTAAAACAATTAGTACTACTAATTTAAAAAATAAAAGTGAAAGTAAAAACACTTTTTATAAAGAAAGTTGAATTAGTGAGTGGATATTGCAGTGGGCCACCCTTGAGGCACAGTAAATGACAGATCATGCTTTTATTCCAATAAATATATAGAGAAAGTATTTATGGGTAGAAGGACTATGATTGAACATGGGTCCCTGATTGCCCCAGAGAGTAGCTGACATTTCCCAGGTAGGGCTGAGTTTCTAGGTTCCATTGGTGGGCTGGATGCTCTATTTCTAAAGCTGAACTCAGCTATGACTAGTGACAGCAGCAAAGGGAACTATGTAGCCAGGAGACCTGGAAAGCCAAGTCTCGGTGAGCAGGGCTTAGACATCATTCTGGCTAGTAGCAACTTTTCTTGGCTTGGTCTCTTCTATCATAAAGCTAGAGTTCCAGCCAGGCTTCTAAAGAGAGACTTCAGTCCCAGAAAAATCTTGGCTGGTGTCTTAATCACTGTTCTATTGCTGTGAAGAGACACTATAACCAAGGCAATTCTTATGAAAGAAAACGTTTACTTGGGTGCTTGCTTACATTTTCAGAGTGCAGTCCATAATTATCATGGTAGAATGCAGGCAGAAGTAGCTAGGAGTTCCTCATCCAAATCTGTAGGCAGAGGGAGAGAGAGAGAGAGAGAGAGAGAGAGAGAGAGAGAGAGAGAGAGAGAGAGAGAGAGAGAACCTGTCATGGGTTTTTGAAACCTCAAGCCTACCCCCAGAGGTTACTAAGCATTCAAATATATGAGTCTATGGGGGAAATTCTCATTCAGACCACCACATTCCACTCCCTAGTCCCTATAAGCCTGTAGTCATATCATAATACAAAATTTATTTAGTCTGACTTCAAAAGTCCTCATAGCCTATCACAGTCTTAACTCTGTTTTAAAGTCTAAAGTCTCTGAGCCTCGTGTCATTCTCTTAATTATAATCAAAACCAAAAAGCAGATGACATACTTCTAACATACGATAGCATAGAATATACATTACTATTCCAAGAAGGGGGGAAAGGGTGTATAGTGAGGAAATACTGGATGAAAGCAAAACTGAGCCCCAGCAGGGCAAATTCCAAATTCTGCATCACTATGTCTGATGTCAAAGTGCTTTTCAGACTTCCAACTCCTTTCAGCCTTGATGACTGCAACACACTTCTCTCTCTTGGGCTGATTCCACTCCTTGTTAGCAGTTCTCTTTGGCAGTATTCCATGTCTGGCTACTCCCAACATCTGGGGGCCTATAACACAATCCAGGCTTCACTATCACAGCTTCATGTAAGGGCTTCTCTGGGCCTCCATTCAGGGAAACCCCTGACATATCCCTGGCCTCAGAAGCTTTCTTTAGCTGGGGGTGGGATGCGGGGGGGGGGGGGGTGAGGGATTCCCCAACCCCTTTCTTGTATCCTTGATGCTAAAACCAGCATCTGTGGGTAGCTGAAGCTGCCAAAATCTGCTGCTTGCCGAAGCTGGAACCTGGCTCCTTTTTTCAATTACATTTGTATCTGCTTTCTGTTGATGGTTTCCTTTGCTGCTTAATTCCTTTTGTACAAGTTGGAAGCTTATCTGGGTGGGGTCTTGCCTTAAGGTTACCACTCTATCTATTCCATGTAGCACCAAGCTTTTCTTTAAGCTTTTTATCTCCTTGAGCACAGGACTTGGCTTGAACATCACCTTTTCTGGTGCTTTCCTTCCCCTCAAACTATGCATTTCTAATTTTCCTGTGGTCAGATTGCTCCTTTTTATTATACATCTACATAAGGGTGATTAATGACCACGCGGCAGAGTTAATACAAGGCAGTCTTGAAATCTCAGCCAAAGCAACGCTTCAATTAAGTCTCAGATAGATGAGGGTTGAAAGCCACTTTTCACCCAAATATCTCATGGATGGGCACTAAGCCACTTACTGATAATATTCTTCCCTTCTGAAACTTCTTGAGATGGGCCCCTACAGTTCAAATAACCTTCAGCACTGTATTCCATGCTCCTACTAGAATGTCCAATTAAAGTCTGCTTGAAATGTTCAACTGCTTTTCTAGTCCAAAGTCCCAAAGTCTTCAATATTCCTCCAACAAACAGCATGGTCAGACCTGTCATAGCAGTATCCCAGTTCCTGGTACCAACTTCTGTCTTAGTCATCATTCAGTAACTGTGAAGAGACACCACAACAAAGGCAACTCATATATACATACACATATATACATGTGTGTGTATATATGTATGTATAAAAGTGCTTGATTGGGTGCTCACAGTTTCAAAGGCTTATTAGTTCATTATCATCATAGCAGGGAGCATAGTAACAAGGCATGTATGACACTGGAGAAGTGGCTAAGAGCTTTATATCTTGATCCAAAGGGAGGGAGGGAGGGAGGGAGGGAGAGAGAGAGAGAGAGAGAGAGAGAGAGAGAGAGAGAGAGAGAGAGAGAGAGAAGAGAGAAAAGACAGAGACCAGAGACAGACAGAGACTGCATGCTGGGTCTGATGTGGGCTTTTTGAAATCCCCAAGCTCACACCCAATGACACACTTTCTTCAACAGGGCCATACCTACTCCAATGAGGCCACTCCTCTTAATCTTTCTCAAATAACACCACTTCCTTATAACTACACATTCAAACATATGGGCCCATGGGAGCCATTCTTATTCAAACTACCACAAGGTACAGAGATAGGGCAAGAAGCATCTTTTTCAATACTTAAGAGTTTTTGTTTTGTTTTATTTTGTTTTGTTTTAGAGCAAGGCGGGTAGAGACTTCTGTGGCTAAGATTAAACACAAGTAGGAACAGCATGACAGATTATGTCTTTCTGCTCATTTAGTGTTGGAAGCTTTTTCTATGCTAGGTGTCACACTCAGGCCTTGAGCTGTAAGGAGGCCTGGGGTGTTCCCAAGAGCCCATGCAGCTCCATAACACACTCTCTGTGTGGCCGTGACACACAGTAAAATGTCTGCTGGGGTGGAACTCTTATTCCCATCTAGGTGTGCCCAGCTCTGCTGGGACATGGCTGGTTTAGCTTGTCTCTGTATCCTCAGTGGAAGATGTTAGAGATGTCCACATGGGGGCTTCCCTGTGCTCAGATGACAGTCTGTGCCAAGGTCCTTGGTTCAAGTGTACATGTTTTGATATGCTTCTATGTGTTCACTTGGGGGAATGTTTACATGTGTGTAGATGCATGTGGATATATACAAATGAGCATATTTCCCCACAGGCATGTAATCATGTGATTATGGGTGTTTTCATGCACATGGATGCATGCTGATGTTGTTGAGACTGTTAGGAAAGAGGATGGTTGGCTGTGAAGGGTGTTGGAGGTGTGAGCCACAGTGGGGTATACAACAGAGTCATAGACCTCCCTGGATGCTGTGACTTTTGGAGAATGACAGCACACAAGCCCAGGGTTTCCTGTATGGAAATATGGGGAAAGAAATCTTCAGCCCCAGGTCGGACAGTTTGGATCTGAATTACATACACAACTGTTTTGCTTTTGAATGCTTGAGGGTTTTAAGATTAGAACATCCTGAAGGGGCCTTATCTGGCATCAGTGGGAGGGGAGGCCCTTGGTCCTGTGAAAGTTAAAGCCCCAGTGTAGAGGAATGCTGGGGCAGTGAGACGGGAGTGGATGGGTGGGGGAGCATCCTCGTAGAAGCAGGGTAAGGGGGGGATGGAATAGGAAATTTGCAGAGGGGAAAGCGGGAAAGGTATAAATATTTATATTTATACTGCCCATTTCATGCTTCCTGACCCTATATTGGAAGCCACCTGCTGAAAGCCATTGCTTAAGCATTCTCCATCTCTTATCTATCTATCTATCTATCTATCTATCTATCTATCTATCTATCTATCTATTCATTTTTTATTCATTTATTTATCATATTTACATTTATTTGAAATGTAAACAAATAAACTATCCAATTAAAAAAAGAAGATTAGAGCATCCTGATTCCCCAGAACAGTGAAGGTGTCTTTCTCCTCTGGAGTGTCCTTGCTGGCCTGGAGACACAGCTCTGGAAGGGTTTGGTTGCATACAGCCTTTCATGCAGCTGCTTGCAAACTGCTGAAGCCTAGAGAAAATGTCTATGGTCTGAGGTAGTAGGAACTGGGGGACTTCACAACCAAATATATATATATATATATTTGAGGCAGGGTCTTCCTATGTAGTAGTCTTGGCTGGCCCGGACTTGCTATGTAGATCAGAGTGACCTTAAACACATAGAAGCTTGCCTGTCTCTGCCTTCCATGTGCAAATATTTAAAGGTGTGTGCCACCATATCCAACAAACCTCTTTTTAAAAAAATCTACAAATCCTACCAAATTCCAATCTGTGTTTCAATGAATTACTATAAAACGATTCCACCTTGGTAAAGAAACAGAATGTTTACTGGTCTTGCAGAAGCCCTTTCTACAATCCCATCTTTCATAATGTGATATATTACCGTCCCATGTTTCTTTCAAGTTTCATACCAAAGCGTAACCCTAGACACAGGTAGCTTTGCTCATCACAGTATCTGGATGCCTCCTTTACTCTGTGGGTTCCCTTTGATCCCTTTCCTTTCCTTAGAGCTTGTCTTTGTCAGTTCATCATTGGTCAATGGGTCCCTGAGCTTTGTTATCCTCAATTGGTCAACAGGATCCCAAGATGTCCCTTCAGCAAGGGGAAGCAAGGGTCCCTTGCATGCTTACAGAAGCTGAAGGTGCTCAATAGGTACTTGCATTTGATTTCTAGAATGAGTTTTTAGAATTTTTTTTAAAAACCAAACCAGTGGTATATGGTAGTTCAGAAATATGCTAGACCTTTTTTTTTTTTTTTTCCTTCTCTTGATGCTACAGATTAAACTTAGGGTTTCTTACATGACAAGACTGTGTTCTGATGCCAAGGCACATAGCCACTTCAAGTTGCCACACCTTAATTGTATCCTAAGATTGAACGGCACCATCAGCGCATACATGGTTCAGGACATGGACTGTCTTTAGATCACACATGAACTCCAGAGCAAACTTCATTCTGTAGATCAGCATTATTTGGCTTGCAATCATTCCCTGGGCTCATGTACTATGTACAGTTTGGTACTTGTAATGGCTACACGGTCACGGTCACAGTCCCTGTCTGTGTTTGGGGCTCTGTCTTCTGCTGGGCTCTGTGGGAAGCCTCTGCGGCCATCACTCACCTTACCCCTGACAGCTGTGGTGGCTGTCACGGTTGCAGACTGCTGTGCACATGACTGTGTCTTAGCGGTGGGTAGGAAAAGAGTGACTCGGGGAAGACAAGTCCTTGAGGGTCCTCTCCTGTGTCTGTAGCTCGTGTTTGACTACCAGCCAGGTGATGTCTTTGGCTGTGTGGCTGACATCGGTTGGATCACAGGACACAGCTATGTGGTGTATGGACCCCTCTGCAATGGAGCTACCACAGTCCTTTTTGAGAGCACCCCAGTTTACCCCGATGCTGGTGAGGACCAAGAATTCTGGTGAGGCTGGCTTGAGGTAGTAGGGGAGGGATCTCAAGGTTGGAGGAAAGAGTCATAGAAGCCTGGAGGCTTGCATCTGGCAAGGGGACAGTTCTTGTGTCCCATTGAGCAGAGGCCATGTGGACACTGGGTATGCTAGGCTCTGTGCCCTGCTAGATGAACTGGAGCCTAATGCCATGTGCAGAAAGATCAGAGGGAGTTTGATCAGGAGCAATCTCATCTCAAAACTGCCCATTTCATGTTTCTTGTCCCTGTATTGGAAGCTGCCTGCTGAGAACCATTTCTTCAGCATTCTCCATTTCATATTTAGAGCCACTCCCATTATCTACATGTGGTCTTTCCTCAAAGCCTGGGTCATCCATCCTTTTCACCCTCCTCAGTCCCACTGCCCAAGCTTCAGGACTGTACATGGCTTGCAGCCACCCTTGTTAAATTGCATCTTTGAGGACATGACCACCTCCTGCTGCCTTTCTGTGTTTCTCTCATGTAATACGGTTCCCCCAAATATTTACTTTAATGTAGTAGAATTGTTGCTGGCTCTTGCCCTAACATGCCACAGTGCTGGGGTGTGAACCTTTTCTTTGCTAAGCCTCTTGGCCTCCTCAGCCACATTCAAGGAAGCTTAAGGGAGTGATAGCAGGGGCAGAGGGTCATTGCTTAAGAATGGTTTCATGGAACAGTGTGATCTATGGAGTTTCTGAGTATTAGGTGTGTGTTTTCTGGGCACATGAATACACATATGCCAGTAGCGATGCTGTTATCAAAGGAAGACGAGTCATTACTTTAGGGACCATTTAATAACTACTGATCAAAGTTCCATGTCACTGTTTTTTTTTTTTCTTTTTTAAACTTGCATCAGTAACATCTGAAGCTGATCCCTGACTAGCTCACGTGGAACACTTCACGTGATGCTGTTATCTAAGGTTGGGTGTAGAAGCTTCCACATGCCACCTTGTAGTTAGGGAGTTCTCTGGGACCCCTTTCTTCAAGGATAGTATGATCACATGCATAGATGCAGGCCTCAAAATTCTGAGCTTGGCTTGCATGTGTAAAATAGGTCATGCTTGGTGGACAATCTGGCTGACTATGCCTCTTTTGTAGGTCGTTACTGGGAGACAGTGCAGAGGCTAAAGATCAACCAGTTCTATGGTGCCCCGACAGCTGTCCGGCTGCTGCTGAAGTATGGGGATACCTGGGTGAAAAAATATGACCGCTCTTCCCTGCGCACACTGGGATCAGGTAAGCACAGTGCTTACCATTTAATAACTTAAATGTGTGGCTTAGCATGGCCCTGGGGCTTTGCTAGGCAATGCTAAACTGGGTAGTTATACTAAAAGGGGCGGGGCAGGGGAGGGGCAGAGTGGGGGTGGGGGGTGGGGCACTCCACTGTTTCAGCAATAATTGCTCTAAACTGATGAGTGAGGGTTGTGTGCTAGTCTTGGGAGGTTTCCTGACAGACACTGCACGAAGTCAGGCCATGGAATGCTAGGGCAGAGCATCTCTTTTTAGAACTTAAGAGCCAGTCAAGCGTACAGATGCCAAGGAGCCAGGTTGATAGAGGCTTTCTTTCATACATAACGCAGGTGACCATGACCTAGATCAACTATAGAAGAATATAGGCTAGAAAGCAGAATAGGATATGGAAGGCTCTCTCCGGCAACTTCTTGCTGTGATTCATTGTAGGAATTCTCTCAGCGTGTGTTGTTATGTTCTGACTTTCATGGTGAGTGGGGACATACACTCTGTTGTCATGGGGTATCAGTGGCTTGCTTATTTTCACAGTTCTATGGCATTCCATGCATAGTTATACCACAGCTTACCTGTTCTGCCTTTAAAGGCAGTCTCTTTCTGGCAGAGATGAGCAAGGCTGGCATGGGTCCATCTGTGTACATGTCTATTCTTTGTCAGGTGTCTATTCTGAGTTCTATGGAATAAATGTCAGAAGTCAAAATTTCAGGTAGTAGGGTAAACACATCTTTACTAGATTCTACCCCTGCTAATTGTCCAAAATAGTTGTATGAAATGTATACTTTCTTTTTTTTTTTTAAAAAAAGTATTTATTTATTTAATGTATGAGTGCTCTGCCGCATATACATCTGCCTGCCTGAAGAGGGCATCAGGTCCCCCCTATAGATGGTTGTGAGCCACCGTGTGGTTGCTGGGAATTGAACTCAGGACCTCTAGAAGAGCAGCCAGTGCTCTTAACCCCTGAGCCATCTCTCCAGCCCTATGTATACTCTCTTAAATTACAGCAGATGTGCCACACTTGCTCCTCAGAAACTTGGTGCCAGATTTCAGACCTGTACTATGGGTAGTATCCTGTTTCCCCATAGTTTCAAACCTTTTGAGCTGTCAGAGTGCCTGTAGTACTCATAATGTGCATTACTGTGATGACTGTGGTCATGGGAACACAGACCTTTCCAGGTTTCTTGGTGTAGCCACCAGGAAGGTCACTGAGCTGTTCCTCCCTAATAACGTACTCCTTTTTGTTTGTGGTTATATTTTGAAGCCTCTTGCTTTTGTGTGGTTTCAGTGGGAGAGCCTATCAACCACGAGGCCTGGGAATGGCTCCACAAAGTCGTGGGTGATGGCAGATGTACAATGGTGGACACTTGGTGGCAGACGGGTGAGTGTCCCTGGAGGGGGAGTTGTTCCAGGCTTGAGGCTTGGGACTGGAGGGGCTCATGCATACCTAGCACCAGGGGTCATGCTCTCAAAAGTGGCTCACAAGACCCATGTCCCTTCAGCATGCAGTTGCATAGGAGGAGATTCAGAGGTACAGCCTGTCTGTTGTCTGGGACATGCAGTGCCCTCCTGAGCCTCGGTTTCATGTGTATCTTACAGCCCCTGTGTGAGCTCCAGAGTGAGGAGGAGATGAGGTAACCAACTAGGCCAGTGACCTAACAAGTCCCCAGGGCTCATTCTCCTTTCCAGGCAGAGGCCCTTGCCTTGCTTGCTTCCCTCCTTTTAAATTTTGGTGCAGTGCTAGACCTCATCCATGCTCAATAGCTTTCTGTCTCAGCATCACCACTTTCTGAACACAGACACTTCTAAGAAGGACACATCTGTTTGCAGGAAGAGAAAGAAGTGGGGTTTTTTTTCCCCTCTGTGACATTTTCCTTTTTTTTTTTTTTAATATCTGACTCCTTGGGATGTTCATGGAAAGAGGCCACCACTATACAGTAACACAGCTGTCGAAAGCCTTATGTTACAAGTAGCCAGCATGAGACAGGTTCACATAACATCTCTGGTCTGTGCTGGAAGACATGGGACAGGGAGCTTTTCACAGTGTGCCTCGTGAAACTCAACCATGCGTGCTGCCTGGTTCAGGTGCCAGAGAAATGACCACACAGGCTTCACCATTCATTGGTCTTAGCTTCCAGCAGTTTATTTCTTCCTGTGCAAGTAGGTGGCTTGTCACCCTTCCCTATTTCAAACATAGGCCCAACCCAGTGAGGGCCTATTGGACAGAGGGTAGTACCCATATCTATCTGCTGAATGCAGAGCTCAGGTCTCTGCTTGTGCCCGCAGTTGAGGAGACAGACCAAACCTAGATGGGAACATAGTGGAATACATCTGTCCCTGCCTCCCAGGTCAATTGGTGTTTCTTCATCCTTCCTGCAGAAACTGGAGGCATCTGCATTGCACCACGGCCCTCGGAAGATGGGGCAGAGATCCTCCCGGGCATGGCCATGAGGCCGTTTTTTGGCATCGTCCCTGCACTCATGGATGAGAAGGTGTGAGGGTTTTGCACATAAGGCCTTGCTACTCATCTGGCAAGCCTTCCACCCCCTGGTTTCTTTCCCTTGCTAAGATGCAGGGTCTAGTCCTTGGAGTAAAGGCCAGGTCCTCACACATGCCCCACAGCCCTTTGTTATACAGCACTGCTAATGACTGCTGCAAGCCAGGGCTCTCATCAAACTTTGTCAGGAGGAAAGCTCTGGACAGTTCTATCCAGTGCTTCATATTTCCTGCCTTGGGTCAAGCCGATAGTCAATCCGTTGACTTTCTCCCAGGGCTGGCCAGGTCTCTCATGAATGTCTCCCTCCATCTGTAGGGCAATGTTTTGGAGGGTGGCGATGTCTCTGGGGCCTTGTGTATTTCCCAAGCTTGGCCAGGCATGGCAAGNGGAGGAAAGCTCTGGACAGTTCTATCCAGTGCTTCATATTTCCTGCCTTGGGTCAAGCCGATAGTCAATCCGTTGACTTTCTCCCAGGGCTGGCCAGGTCTCTCATGAATGTCTCCCTCCATCTGTAGGGCAATGTTTTGGAGGGTGGCGATGTCTCTGGGGCCTTGTGTATTTCCCAAGCTTGGCCAGGCATGGCAAGAACTATCTACGGTGACCACCAGAGATTCATTGATGCCTACTTCAGAGCATACCCAGGTGAGCAGCTAGGGTTGATTTCTATGTCTTCTTCACGGATTCCTGGAATCGTGTTTCTATAGATAGGGGAACTGGTTAAATTCATGGCAGCTCTGTGAAAGTGAGTCTGTCTCTGGACCCTCCCTTTACTTCTCAGGCTTTCCTTATCTTGGTTGGGAGATCGGGTGGGCATGTGGACCCTGTGTAAGGGCCAGGATGAACATGAGTATATCCATGGCTCTTTCCTGGGATGGACATCATGGTAGATACTGGGGAAGAAATGAGTGATAAGACATGATTGGGAAGTTGTCACAGAGGCTGGGTGTTCCATAGTTTACATTCCCATTCTTCTCAACGTTTCTTTTGAGTCCTGGGTTAGAAGTTTGTGTAACGGCCAAGGTCTCTGCCTTGCTGGAAGTAGCAACTTTCAGTCTCAAGGTTACAACTGCCATTCATCTTTATGAGCATCCCTGCTGTTTTCTGTTTTCTGGACATTAACAGTCTTGAGATCATTCATATGACGTAGTCTCCGTGCCACTTGCCCTCTCATTAGACCACCCAGAGAGATGTTTATTTGTTGGTTGTTGGAGGGAGATAACAGGTTAGGAACTTGGACCGTGCTGGGCCTGACTCAGAAGCCCTGGCCCTGAATGCCCCACTACTGTGTAGGTTATTACTTCACTGGAGATGGAGCTCACCGGACAGAGGGTGGCTATTATCAGATCACAGGGCGCATGGATGATGTCATCAACATCAGTGGTCATCGCCTGGGGACTGCCGAGATTGAGGATGCAATGGTAAGATGCGTCTGTTGGTCTCAGAGTCAGGATGGGAATGTAAACCTTAACTCATCTCAGGGCCTTTTGTCCTCTGTTCTGCTCAGGCTGACCATCCGGCTGTTCCCGAAACTGCTGTCATTGGGTACCCTCATGACATCAAAGGAGAAGGTGAGTGTCCCCCCCTTCTTTCTATAGTGGAGGATCATGCGCAGCAGGGTGCCCCAATAGAAACACAACAGGATACAGTCATAGGGCCTTATAGGCTCTACTGTTGTCTTCCTGGTGAGGACACTGATCAAGGTAAATATTAAGTCTAAGTTACAAAATGCCACATTTACTGACCTTTAAGGACATTCAGCCATAAGAAACCATGATATATTTGGACCCTGGCTGAGCCTGAGAAGTCTCTTCTGTTTCCAGTATCTTTGACTGGGGCACTTTCTAAGCCACATACCTATACTCCTGCCCGCCCACCCGCCTGGTTTCAGCACTCATGTCAGCTCTGTAGCTGCTATACCTGTGCACTAGGCTATGCCCTATAGCAGGCCGTGTGCTGCCCTGAGATGTTGGGGAAACTTGACATCCCATAGTATAACTGAAACGGTAAGGGAGGGCAGAGTAAATTATCAGAATGTTCTTAAATCAATGATATTTTTAAAAAAAATGTCCCCAGAGCCAGCTGATTCCCAAATGGCTGTGTCTAGAAAGGATACTTGAGTGTTGCAATGGCAGACCCTGTGGCCTGGTGTGACATGGCCATATTCTAAGCACATGTGAGGTCATTTCTACACAAAATGACCTTGTACGCCCTGTGAAGTGGCCTGGGATTGAGTGCTCTCTCTCCTCTTAGGGACATTCTGTGTTACAGTTGTACTCCAAGTGTCACCTGACCCTTGACTACACTTACGTGCTGCTGTTTTCATGCTTAACCAAATATTTAACCTTTCATGTCCCAGCTAGAAACCAAGTCCTCAAACTTGCTAAGCATGCAGTCTACTACTGAGCTCCACCACAGAACCTTAGATACTGCCTGTCTTTCTTTTTTATATCTTTATTTAATGTCTACGGGTGTTTTGTCTGCATGCATCTCTGTACGTCACGTGTGTGGTACTTGCAGAGGTAGAGAGATGGGGTATTGGATCTCCTGGGACTGGATTTATGGATGGTTATTAGCTGCCGTGTAAATCCAGAGAATAGGTCTTCTGTCCTCTGGAAGAGAAGTCAGTGTTCTTAACTGCTAAGCCATCTCTCCAGCCCCATTAGATACTTTCTTTGAACTGACTTGTTGCAAAATTTAAAAATCAATCAAGTGCTTCAAAAACAACATCCTAAGAAACCATAGAACTGAGGTAGCTGTGGCTTTGCTATTGGGACAAAGGCATGTGGGAGACCTGTTTGAGACACCCTCCAGCAGAGGCAATGTCTAAATGTCATCGAGACAGGAGGGGGGGTAACAGTGGGAACAGTTCCTCGAGGGTAACTGTGACGATACCTCATTTGCATAGGGACCTGAACCCACTTTCCCTGCATTTGATATCTCCGTGGTTCAAGGATCTGCAGTGCCCTGGTATGCTCCCACCATTTGGAAGCTGTGAAGGTTCAATGTTCTCAAGTGCCAAGACAGTGCCAATACTTCAGTCCTGACTGAACCCGAGAGGGCAAAAAGTGCTGAAAGTGGCCTGTGACTTCAGCCACCTTCTGCCTTGTCTTTGGGGGTCTATCAGCCCTTGGATGAACCCTAGAAGATAGGAACAAGGTCAAGGAAGCTTCATTGCAGCTGCATAGCTTTAGATGGGGTAGGCTATGTGTTGGGTTGTGCTCTGCCTCAGCTGTTCTGCCTGCATGTGGGTTCTTCAAGGGCCTTCCCAGTGTGGTGTCTGATGCTTAGCTTTCTCTCTGTGTCCTCTGGCTCCTTCGTACTTCAGCATCAGCTCTCAGCATCAGGTATTGCCAGCCCTTCAGCGCCTGCAGGGCCGGGAGGGAAATTTACATGTAGTGTGATGCTACTGTGGCTTATAACAGATTTGTAATTCATGAATAACCCATCCACAGTTCTTAGTGTCAAGCTGCTTGAACACATTTGGAGTTTGTCCCCACTTCCTCTGAGCACTCGTGGGTCTAGTTTGACGAGGACCTGAATACTGTGGGCTTTGGCTAGTCCTGCTGGTTTGTGACCATTTGGACCTTGCACATCTCTGGCTCTTAACCTGCTCTTCCACCGCACTTCATTCCTGCCTCCAGAGTTAGTAATTCAGGTCTGTCTTCACAGTCAGCTGCCAAGATGAAACAATGTAGTTCTTTCCTCTAAAGATCTCACAACCTGATGGGGTGGGGATAGTAAAGCGATCAACCATTCTATAGACCAAATACTGTCACGTATGGACAGAGTAAGAAAAATTGTCACAGAGTATGTTAACCAAGCTTGCCTTTGAGGGATGAATAAGAGTTTTTCAGGTAACGATGGGGAAGCCTTTCTAGTAGCAGCTTAGTTCACTGCAAACAGATTGTAGCTTGGGCAGGAAACAATCATTTGTCAACACATTTAACAAGCACCTACCACACTCAGGGCATGGTTTTAGATGCTGAGAGATGCCGAGGAATGTAGATGGAGCCTTTGCCATCATGGAGCCACCTGATCGGATGGAAACAGAAAGGAGAGACAGATACTGAATAGTAAGCCTGGTCAACGGGGATGCTACAGGCTGTAGTAGATTCCAGAAGCTCAGGGGGAGGATACATTTGGAAGATGGGAATAGACAAAGAGTAAAATTAGATTTTTGTGTGGTAGCAGAAGTGTCCTTTCTGGACCTTGCCAGGATACTGGAAAATGTCATTGCAGCCTGAAAAAACTTTCTTTCACGATGGAGCTTTTCAAGGTTGAAGTTTGATACTGTTGAACACAGTAGCCCCAGCACACTCAACCAGCAATTGACCTATGGCCATGTAATATGTGTGTGTGTGTGTGTGTGTGTGTGTGTATGCATGATTGTATAACACACATGCATGTGAAGATCAGAGGTCAAAATCAAATGCCTTGCTCCTTCACTGATTTTTTTATTAAATATTTTCTTTATTTACATTTCAAATTTTATCCCCTTTCCTGGTTTCCCCTCCAAAAATCCCCCTATCCTATCCCCCTCCCCCTGCTCACTAACCCACCCATTCCTGCTTCCCTGTCCTGGCATTCCCCTACAATGGGGCATCAAGCCTTCACCAGACCAAGGGACTCTCCTCTCACTGACATCCCACAAGGCCATCCTTTGCTATATATGTGGCTGGAGTCATGGGTCCCTCCATGTGTACTCTTTGGTTGGTGGTTTAGTGTTGGGGTCCACTGCCCGCAGTGGACTGGGTTCCTGGAGGATTGGCCCGAAGCTGAAATGAAACTAAGGGAGTGGGGGAAGAAAGAAGGTCTCCGAGGCTACATGGTTGCTTCTGCTTAGAACGACTCTTTAATGGTGGACAAGCATTTGGGGAAAAAGGAAGGGAAACCCCGCCCCCAGTCTTCTGCACAGGCGTTCTGGAGTTTGGCGGGAACCCTGAAGTCTCGTGACATCTCTCAGGTTGCGCAGGTGGGCTGGTCGTAGGTGGGCCTCTGGTAAGCTGGGCGGAGCCGGGTGACCTAGGAGACGTGCAGAACCTGCTGCAGGGGTACCGGGCTCTCTTAGCCTAGTTAACAACACAATGGATGCCATTGGGTGCGGCACGGCTCTGGTCAATTGCACCAACTGTGTTGGTGGGGAAGGACACCACAGTTTAGTTCCTGGGAGCTCTGGGGGTACTGGTTGGTTCATATTGTTCCTCCTATGGGGCTGCAAATCTGTTCAGTTCCTTGGGTACTTTCTCTAGCTGCTCCATTGGGGTCCCTGTGCTCAGTCCAATGGATGCCTGTGAGCCTCCACTTATGTATTTGTCAGGCACTGGCAGAGCCCCTCAGGAAACAGCTGTATCAGGCTCCTGTCAGCAAGCACTTGTTGGCATCCACAATAGTGTCTGGGTTTGGTAACTGTATATGGGATGGATCCCCAGGTGGGACAGTCACTGGATGGCCTTTCCTTCAGTCTCTGATCCAAATTTTGTCTCTGTATCTCCTCCCGTGGGTATTTTGTTCCCCCTTCTTAGAAGATCTGAAGTATCCACACTGTGGTTTTCCTTCTTCTTGAGCTTCATGTGGTCTGTGAATTGTATCTTGGTGTGTTCTGAATTTCTGGGCTAATATCCACTTATCAGTGAGTGCATACCATGTGTGTTCTTTTGTGATTGGGTTACCTCACTCAGGATGAAATTTTGCCTAAGAACTTCATGAATTCAATTCGTTTTTAATAGTGGAGTAGTACTCCATTGTGTAAATGTACCACAGTTTCTGTGTCCATTCCTTTGTTGAAGGACATCTGGGTTCTTTCTAGCTTCTGGATATAATAAATAAGGCTGCTATGAACATAGTGGAGCTTGAGATTCCACTTCATACCAGTCAGAAGGGCTAAGATAAAAAAAAAAAAAAACCTCAGGACAGCAGATGCTGGCGAGGATGTGGAGAAGGAGGAACACTCCTCCATTGCTGGTGGGATTGCAAGCTGGTACAACCACACTGGAAATCAGTTTGGCAGTTCCTCGGAAAATTGGACATAGTACTACCTGAGGACCCAGCTATACCACTCCTGGGCATATACCCAGAAGATGCTCCAACATGTAATAAGGACACATGTTCCACTGAATTTTTTAATACATGGTCTCTCACTGAACCTGGAGCTCACTGATTGGCTAGGATGGCTAGCCAGCAAGCTCCAAGGATCCTCCTATTTCTACCTCCCCAGTGCTAGAATTACAGGCATGTACTACCACGCATGCCTGCTTTTTTACCCAAGTGCTAGGGATCTGAATTCAAGCTATTATCCTTAAGTGGCCTGTTCTTTACTGATTAAACCATCTCCCTAGCCTCGGGGGACACATTTTTAAATAAAACCAGCTGTGTGTTCACCAGTACGCTGATACACAATCTTGTGTCTATTTCCAGGCAGCCCATGTCATGCATTCTTTCACAGGTGAGGGAACAGAACGTTAAGTCACATGTCCCAGGTCACACATAGCCATCAGCACTATGGCTGTGCCATGCTCTCAACCAAGCATCACCACCCATGGGGAACACTGTCAGAGCCACTGTTGGAGTTGCTTTCACTTCCTGTGTGTGGAAATGCTCCTTCAGGGTTGCAGTAGCTGAAACCAGTTGCTACTATGTAACCATCTCAGGATTTAGAAACCCTCTGGGTTTACGGCAGCTTGTAAGAGGGAATTCAAGACAGACTCAGGACCTAGCACTCCCCAGTCTTTGCTCTCTTTCCAGCTGCATTTGCCTTCATTGTGCTGAAAGATAACATCAGTGATGAGAACATAGTAGTGAATGAACTCAAGTTGTCGGTGGCCACCAAGATCGCCAAGTATGCTGTGCCTGACCAGATCCTGGTGAGTCAACTCCACCTCAGGGGGATAGCATTACTCTCTCTAAGTCTCTGCTTTCCACAAATGTCAAGCAATGTTGAACTTTTACAAGCAAGGGGTTCCTTTTATCCCAACATCAAAACAGTCATTATTGATTTGGGTTTCGCGGAGTGGTTTTCGTGAGACAGGGAAGGTCCATGCATTTGAAGTTTACAGCAGACACCTGTTTAGGACACAGCCCTAGGCAAGGCTAGACACAAGGCAAGGCTAGACACTCTTGTACTGTAGCACTCAAAGGATGGCTACCGGTACGGGACTGAATGGTAAGGAGAATTTTATTTTGTTTTTTTCTTTTTGTGATGTTAGGTATGTGCTTGCTTTCTATCTCTGAGGCAAAATGCCTGAGACAATGAACTTAAATGATGGGAAGGTTTTATTTTGGCTCAGGGTTACAGTTTATGGTTGGTTGGCGGGACTGTATTTTGTCTGGTAGCAACACCTTTTCTCTTGGTGGGAAAGTACACCGTTTGTTTCGACGAAGTTAGTACCATCGCCCCTTCCCTAACTTATACAGGAAGTTTCCGGTGGGGAACTTACTGGAAAGAAAGAGAGTGGTCTGGGGGTGGGGGATTTTCAAAGTGATATGGGGTTGTCGTGGTGGTGTCTGACGACTGGTATGGAAATTGTATCAGAAACCTCTCGTAGATTCTAAGTTTAGGCAGCAGAGTTGAGCCCAGAGACTTCTGAATGCTGTACTAGAACTCCACCTCTCAGCTATGTCTCAGTCAAACTACAGATTTTAAAGTTTTGAAAGACATGGAGTTCTCCAGTCTCGTGTGGTTTCTGAACATGTTTCCTGTTTCCTGTAAAGGAGTCATTTCCTGTGGGAAGGCCTGGGCCACCCTTGAGTCTCTTCAGATTTTTTTTTTCTTTCTTTGCTAATACCTCTCCACAATGATTTCTGGGTTTGGAATTCTGGCCTATCAGTCGAACTTGTAACATTAACTATTTCCAGATAGGGCTTCAATCTCCAGCAAGTACTACCATCTACACACACACACACACACACACACACACACACACACACACACACACACCCCTTCCAAACATTCTACTCAGAGGCTTTTACCCAACTAAGCTCCAAGCTTGGGCTAAGGAGGGAACCACTCAAGCATTGTGGTAGACAAAACAGACTCAGTGGTCACACCTAAAGGCGGATCAGCAAAGCTTGGTCACAGGTTAGATCCTGCCCTTTGGATTGATGTCAGCTTCAGGCTCAGTTTGCAGGGGGATTAAGACCTTGCTTGGTTCACATATCAGGCAAAGCTGCTTTGTAGTCCTCTGTGGGCGTGTCAACCTCTACAGGAGAACTCTCACCCCAGTGCAGTCACTGTGTCAGAGTGAGTTGCCCAGACCCTAACACCACTCATCATTTCCAGGTGGTGAAGCGTCTCCCCAAAACCAGATCCGGGAAAGTGATGAGGAGATTACTGAGGAAGATCATCACCAGCAGGGGACAGGATCTAGGGGACACCACTACCCTGGAGGACCCCAGCGTCATCACAGAAATCTTGAGTGCCTTCCAGAAGTATGAAGAGCAGCGGGCTGCTACCAACTGAGAGGTGTGCCTCTATGTTGTTCAGACAAGGCTGCACAGGATCCCCGGACGTCCCCAGAGAAAGCACCTTCAGAAGTGGCTTGTTTCTTCTGAACACACGATCCATCTACTGCCCCATTTGAGCTGAAGCCCCCTTTTTTTTTCTCCTGGGGCCCAGAGGGCTGCTTCTGGAGGGGGAGGCCTTTGTCCTACATCTGGTTTCCAGAATCAAGTCATAATTGGCACTAAGCCAGCACAGGGTGGCCAGAGGTCTTAGCTCCAAAGCTCTCATGCTTTCTCCAGATGTGTTTAGATACAAAACACAAATTGTTTTATTTTTTATTTTTTTGTACTTTTTCTATTTGGGGAGAAGAGCAGAACATTTGAGTATAATGTGAACATTTAGTTACACACACACACACACACACACACACACACACACACACACACAAGTGCGGGCTGGGAAGACTCTCCCTTCTTACCTCCCCAGGGATGAAGATAACAGAATGCGCTTTTTTAAAAATGACCATTCAGTGTGCTTGAAGTCCAAACCAGAGATGTTTGTGCCTCTGACACATAACTCTCCTGATCCTGCTAATCCAAGTCACCATATGCAACTCCTGTGTCCATTTCATATTTGGTTCATTTGGTTTATTTTATGATAGAACAAACTGGACAATTCTTACATTTTGTGTGGTAGGGATTGCACTCAGGGCCTCCTGCACACGAGGCAAGCAAGCGCTCTACCTCTGAGCTGCACACCAACACCTCTAACTCCCAAGAGATGGAGTGAATGTCCTCTCCTTTACTTGTGAAATCATTGGGTTTGTTTCTCTAAGCTGTGATCTGGAAGGAGCTTCTTTCCCCAAGGTGCCTCATAGTAGGACATCATATTGCTTCAAACATGTGAAGTTGTTCATGGTAGCCAGTGACAACTCAGGCGACTTACTAAGCCTCTGGTCCCATCTAAACTCACTGTGGTCCAATGACGATGACATTTGGTGCTCCTGAGCAAGTTCTCTTTTGATGTGCCTTAAGTCATTGGTGAGTGGTGCAAATCGTGAAGTCATGAAAAGCTTATTTTGTAGCTAGCTTGTGGCTAAGCATGGGAGGGCTGAAGGGGAGGCAGCTCTGTGAGCAGGGCCCTGCAGGCAAAGGAAGCCTGTTCTGTCTGGTCCACAGAACTTAGCTATATGGGTGTTTCAGGGGTATCTTAGCTACTACACACCTACTGTCTGTCCTGACGTCTTGGGTAATGGGGTAAATATGCTGACACTCCCAGGAGGCGGAGTGGTTGTAGTAAGAACAAATCTTAATAGTCCTTTGTTACAATCAGCAGTGAAGAGCCATGTGATGGACGTGGCTGAGTATAGTTACTGTGCCCTTTAAGAAATGGCCTAGGTTTCCAGGTTACTGATAGAAGCTCTCTGAATGATTTATAGAACTATCCAAATAAAGCTTTATTTTGTTCACTGTCTTCTTATGGGGATGTTTTTGGTTGACGTTATTGTATCTTGTTTCTTCCTGGTTGGGGATTGAATCTAGGGTCTCCTGAACGCTAGGTTAGCACTCATCTCAGACCTTTACCTCCACCTAACTCCCACCCCAGAAAATATAATCCTAAGGGAAAACGAAAAGGGGTCTATCCAACTCAAAAGATAGCACACACACACAAAAAGTGTTGGTGCCGTGTATTCATGTGTGGGTGTGTGTGGGTGTGTGTGTGTGCTTTGAGGCCAGAAGACAACCTCATAGCACCATCTACCTTTTCTTTTTTGAGACAAGGTCTCTCACTGGGCCTAGGACTCACCAAGTGGCTAGTCTGGCTGGCCAGTGAGCCCTGTAGATTCTATCTCCATCTCCATCTCCGCAGTGCTGGGGTTACAAGTGAACACCTGCCTATTCTGTTCATTCCTGCCTATTTTCCCTAGGTTCTGAGGCTAGAACTCAGGTCTCATGCTTGTAAGGCAAGCACCTTCGTGATTCCAGCTATCATGGCACTGCTTCTGGAAAAGCCACCATTTCTGCAGGGAAACCACCTGACCTTGTTAAGTGGCTAACTCTGGCTGCAGGCATGAGGCTATGATGCTCATTTCCTAGTCCCATGGGGCCCATCCTAAGTAACAAGCTCAGGGAACTCACAAGGATACCATGGGAGTGGACTAATATCTACCACTTACTTGATTAAAAAAAAAAAAAAAAGGTGTGGCCTGTCAGAAGAATAAGGACCCAGGGATTAGTGAAGGCCTTAGAAAACTACCTGCCCATTTCTCTTGGGACTTCTCCTTGTGTCTAGGTTTTTGCTTCATTGAAATTTTGGACAAAGAATCCAGTTTTTGGTACTACAATGCAGAGAGAACAGTTTGCTGGTAGAGATGAGTTTAAGTGGGTAAAGGTGCTTACTGCCAAGCAAAACGATCTGAGTTCAATCTCCATAACTCATATAGTGGAAGGAGAGAAAAGACTCCTGCAGGTTGCCATCTGACCTCTTGCTGCACACACACAGATGACACAGATACACACATATACAAGTGGACAAATAAATCGCAAAAATGTATGGCAATGAAATGGCTATCACTTATTTCTTGATTATCAAGCTTACATGAAGGGCAATCACAGGAAATGCTGGGGAACATCCATCCCAGGTGTACCCACAGAAGCTGAACTGATGAAAAAGAGGCCCGTCAGTTCCTTCAATTCCTCATTTTAACATCCGATTTGCCACAACCCACAGAGAGGTTATTGGAGTCTTCTGAGAGCTAATGTTCTGTATTGTGTTACTACCCTCACCATACCCATCAGGGAACAATGTCAGAAACTGAAATTTACCAAAATCTGTGTACAAGGGAGGCCTTGTGGCAGGGTTCACACCCTGTCACCCTTTATAGATGCTATTCTTCCTAGATGACCTAGGTAGAGTGCCTGAAAATAGTCTGAATCCAAGAACCCTGGGCTTAATCACACATATGGTCCTACTTGAGGAAGTTTTTTTTTTTTTTTTTTTTTTGGCAACACAACACACACACACACACACACACACACCACATATATAGTTTTTTTTTTTTTTTTTTTGAGACAGGGTTTCTTTGTGTAGCCTTGGCTACACGAACAAGTTCCTCCTGGAACCAGCTCTATAGACCAGGCTGGCCTTGAACTCACAGAGATTTGCCTGCTTTTGCCTCCCAAGTGCTGGGATCAAAGGTGTGTGCCACCACTGCTGGAAAACAGCTTGATTTTTAAAGTTATCTTACTGTGAACTTTGAGGAGCTCTCTGAATGGGTTATTTTGGACAGAAAAGTAGCCTAGAGAGAGTCCAAGAGGGAACAACTTTTTTTTTTTTTTCTTTTGGTTTTTTCGAGACAGGGTTTCTCTGTGTAGCCCTGGCTGTCCTGGAACTCACTTTGTAGACCAGGCTGGCCTCGAACTCAGAAATCCACCTGCCTCTGCCTCCCCAGTGCTGGGATTAAAGGCGTGCGCCACCACGCCCAGCGAGGGAACAACTTTTAAGTTTATACCAAATGAGTGTTTTCCATGTCTAGACAGAAGGGTTGTCTTCCATTTCTGGACCAAGGGGATGCAGTCTTGATGCAGACAGAGTAAAAGGCCACCTTAGAGATCTAGGCTAAGAGGATGCCTCTCTTGAAGTGGCAATTTTTTTTTAAAATGTTGCCAGTCAAAGACTGAAGGAGCTGAAGGGGTTTGCAATCCCATAGGAAGATCAACAATATCAGCCAACCAGACCCCCCCCCCAAAGCTCCCATGGATTAAACCACCAACCACAGAGTATACATGGGGAGGCCCATGGTTCTAGCTAGATATGTAGGAGAGGATGGCCTTAGTGGGCATCACTGGAAGGGGAGCCCCTTGGTCCCGTGGAGGCTTGAGGACCCAGCATAGGGGAATGCTAGGGCACTGAGGAGGGAGTGGGTGGGTCAGTGGGGAGGGGATAGGGGGTTGTGGAAGAGAACCTGGGGACGGGGGATTAACATTTGAAATGTAAATAAATAAAATAAATGAAAAAGAGCTTTGTCAGTGAGCTTCAGCTTCCTTTATTCTGATTTATATAATTTCCCTTGCCATCTTGCCTTCATGAGTGGTATAGTGCCTTTATAAAAAGATGTGGAAGTGCCTACCTACTTCCTCCCTTTGTTGGACACAGCAGAGAAACTGGAGCATGCAAGCCAGGAAGTAGGTTCTTACCAAATGTGGAATCTGCCAGTGTCTTACTTTCTCAGGCTCCAGGACTGTCAGGAACGACTGTCGTTTGAGTCATTCAGTCTGTAGCTTTCTGTTATAGCAACCCAAACTTACACAATGTTTCTTCTTCATATCATACTGAAAAACTGGGGTGGGGGAGATGGCTTCTGGACTGTCAAGAGTTCTGAGACTAAGCTGCCTCCCTCTAAGTAGATAAAGGACTACAAAATGAAGACATTGTGAAAGCTATCAGGTAAGCTGAGTGTACCCTTGGATGGTTGCTTACATTCTGGGGGGCTGCAACAGCGCCCCTTGGTTACCATGGAGATAACCAACACTCTGGGTTTCTGGGCATGGTCCCACCTTCCTCTAGTACCCTTGTCTGTGTTTGTTTGGCATTAATGACCTTCATCTGTTCTTCTACAGAGGAGTTGCCACAGACCCTGGCTCCCAGCTTCTTTCATCCAGCTGAAGCGCTTGGCCTTTCTGAAGTTTCTGCTGGTATTATGATTTCTTTTCCCCATTGGTGTTTAGAAGGTTGTTATGGTGGTTTGAATGAGAATACTCCCCGTAAGCTTATGTATTTGAACACTTGACCCCAATTAGCAGTACGGTTTGGGGGAGGTTTAGATAGTGTAGCCTTGATAGTGGAAGTAAATCACTTGAGGCCAGCTTTGATATTTCAAGTCTCACCCCATTCCCAGTTTGCTGTGTGTCTGAGGCTGAATATGTGTGTTTCTCAGTTTCCTGCTCCTACTGCTAATTTGGCTTGCTGCTATGCTTCCCTGACATGGTAGACTTACCCCTCTGGAACTTTAAGTCTCAAATAAACTTTGCTTCCCCCAAAATAGTTTCCCATATACATATATACATAAAGGTACACGCAGCTTATCTGATAGCTTTCATATTACATATATATATATAATTTATTATATATTAGGTGTTATTTTCAACTGTCATTAACATCTTGATAAAAATCACTATGTTTTCTTTAAGGGTATCCCTCTTTGATTATTTATTTATTTATTTATTTATTTATTTATTTATTTTGAGACAGGACTTTCCTATGTAGCCCTAGAACTCACCGTATATATAGCCCAGGTTGGCCTCGAGCTCACAGAGGTCCACCTGCCTCTGCCTCTTGAGTTCTGGGATTAAAGATGTGTATCACAATGCCCCTGGTTATTCTCTGTGTTATTATTTTTCTCTTTGTCCTTTAAATACACATATTTTTGCAGTAAAGTATATTTTGTATGATATTAATATAGTCATGTTTTGTTTTGTTAGCATCTAAAAAAAGTTTTCCATCCCATTAATGTTAATCTTTTTATATCCTACAGTTTTCATATATCTTTTTTAAGCAAAAGTATGTAGTCACATTTTTATTTATTTGCTGTGTTAGTTTTTGGTGGTACTGGAGATTAAGCTTAGGGCCTTTTGTGTCAGGCATGTGTTCTACCTTGGAGCTATACCTCCAGCCAATCCTTTCATTTGAAAACCATTCTGATAATCTTTGTTACTTAGATAATATATTTAGTTCGTTCATCTGTAATATAACTATTCGAATTAAAATTTTCTACTTTACAGTCTTCTGTTTCTCTTGTCTAATTAGTATTTCAGTTTTTGACTTTACAATGTCTATTTTTATTATATTGTTTCTTTTCTTTTCCCTAGTACCTTGAAACTATAAATCCTTACTAATTATAAACTGTTATTCTTAGCCACAAGTGACACCCTTAATTCATCAAAGTCTAATTTTAGAAGCTATCTTTAATTTCTTTTAAAAAGTTATTTCCAACTGATGTAAAGACCTAGGAACCCAACCCTATACAGGACACACCTTAGTTCTTCCTACATTTCAATCCCATAAGCATTATTTATATATTAGTTATTGTTCTCCATAAACAATGTAATTTGGGTTTTTTACTTGTATTTATCATTTAATTGCATTTTTCCCTTTACATTTCCAAGCTTCTATCCTTCCTTTTTGAATCCTTTATACTTTTCTTAGCACTTACCTGTTGGCAAAAAAAAAAAAAAAATGTATTCAGTATTTGTCTACCCAGGAGTAAGTATTTACTTTCACCTTTGAAAAGCATTTTCCCTGTCTGAATAGCTTGCACTGGAAGTTATTTTCATTTAGCATTTAAAAAGCCCATTATCCCCCCTTAGTTCCTGCTTTCTCTTGTTTCTTTAAGGGGTCAGTTGCTGATTATCAGATTGTTATTTAGAGGGAATCTATTTTTCTCTGGATGCTATTATATTTTTATTTATTTATATATTTATTTTATTTATTTTTTTGTTTTTTTAAGCTTTATTTATTTTATTAAAATTTATTAATTGACATATGGTTCAGCCTACATGAATTAAAAATGATTTATTTTATATGCATGTGTGTTTTGCCTGTCTGTATCTCTATGTGTTCTATGTGTAAGCCTGGTGCCAAAGGACGGTGGTGGATCCCCTGGAACTGGCATTACAGATGGTTGTGAATCACTGTGTAGGTGCTGGGACTTGAACTCAGGGCCTCTGGAAGAACAGTGCCCTTACTCAGTGACCCATCTCTCTAGCCCTTTTGATTTGTTTTTATTTATTGGGCTTGGGCTTTGGGCTTCCTGGACCTCCAGCTTGATATCTATGCGTGCCAATTTTGACATATCTTAAATATCACTTCTTTGAATACTGTCATTCTCTATTTTCTCCTCTTTTTTGAGGACCCCCACTTTCCCATAGTTAGGAAGTTTCATATTCTATTTTTCTCTACCTTTTTCTGCCCTGAAAACAGATTCTGAGATAAAGGCTTGGAAGCAGGTAAGTAATTTCAGGAACACTAGTCCAGAATGACCCATGGCAGAGGGGAACAGGAGAAGGTTCAGTGTAGATGAAGGCTTGTGGACAGGGAGGGAAAGACCTAACCATCTCGCAGGACTCTTGATCTTATGAAATGTATCTCCAAACTAACTCTGTCAGAATTGCTGTTGGAAACCCCCAGGGCAAATGTAGCTCCAAACAACAGGCCTGCCCCAGATTCTAGTTTAATCCTGACCACTTTCCAGCTTTTCTGCTATCGTTAAACAAACGTTTAAAATATTTTGTTCATCAGGTGACTCTGGATTATCTATCCCCTATCATCTAAGGAGAAGGTGTTTCAAAACCTTGCCTTTTTTTTTTTTTTTTTTAATTCTTGATGAGCTCAGGTAGGTCTGGAATTTACTGAAGTAGCCAAGACTGGCCTCAAATTTGTCAGGCTTCTCTAGCCTTGACCTTCCAAAAGTTAGGCTCTTTATTGACCAGTCATCAGCCATACAGGAGATTATTCACTAGTTTAAAATATAAGAGAACAAGTTACCAGACCACGACTTTTCTCTCCATTTTTTTCCTCTGAACCAGTGGTTCTCAACCTGTGGGGTCATGACCCCTCTGGGAGTGTCAAAGGGCCCTTTCATGGGGTCACATGTCAGATATTCTAGCTAGTTGCATGACACCAAAATCTTCTTGTCTTTCTTTATCAGCTCACAAGGGGGATCTTACTATCCTCACTTGTCACATTCTCTGGAAGGCTAACATAAACTTAGAGAAAGCCCCAGTTTCTCTCTCTAGGGTAGGGATAAGGGCCACTGCCTTGCTCGGGTGTTGGACTTCCTTTTCTCCCTTTACTAAGGATGTGGGGAGATTCAGGGAACCCCAAGTTTGTTCCTCAATGAATCTGCTGCAGGCATGCTGTCACCCTGCACACTGGCCATATGCAGATCTCTTAAATCTGAGTTCAGTTTTGTCACTCTGGCTATGCTCTTTCTATACCATGTAAATGCTAGCCAAACCACCAAGTAGTGGGTACTTCTGGAACATGGGCCACAGGTGTCAACTGTTAGTCAAGGAGGTGACAAGCCAGGAGGCGGGAATCCTTCCTTCAGTAAGCCCAGAAGTAGGAAGGGGAAGGGAATGTATGTTAGTTGTCCTCCTAGATCATGGATCTCCAAGGCAGTGAGGGCTGTAGGAGTCTGGAACCTACTGCGAGAACCAGCACCACCAACTTCTCCTGCTGTTGAGTGGAATTTTCTTGGTAAATGTCACACGTTGAGTAACCCCAGGCTCTCTTTCTCCATTCCTATAAGTCTGACAGTTTTGAGACTGAGCAAACACACCTTGGACCATTTTATTTCCTAAAGATGGACATTGCTTAGCCTAAACCATGAACTTTATCACTTGGAGTAAAAGACTCCTATCTCACAGATGTCAATCAATTGGTGCAATGAAATAAAAGTCAGGACAGTAACCATCCAAAAAAACCCAACAAAAACAAACAAACAAACAAACACCCAATAACAACAACCCAGGTGGTAACTTGCTTTTAAAAAGTGGTTTCTAGCCGGGCAGTGGTGGTGCACGCCTTTAATCCCAGCACTTGGGAGGCAGAGGCAGGCGGATTTCTGAGTTCAAGGCTAGCCTGGTCTACAGAGTTAGTTCCAGGACAGCCAGGACTACACAGAGAAACCCTGTCTCGAAAAACAAAAACAAACAAACAAAAAAGTGATTTCTAAGCCAGGCACAGCAACACACACGTTTAATCCTGGCACTCAGGAGGCAATGACAGGCAGATCTCTGTGAGTTTGAGACCACTGTGGTCTACATAGTAAGTTCCAGGATAGCCAAAGCTACACAGAGAGATTCTATTTCAAGCCAAGCCAAGCCAGACCAAACCAAACCAAACCAAACCAAACCAAACCAGAACATGGTTTCCAGAGCCCTAGCATGTAGGGGTACATCTTGGGTTCCTAACACTGTGGAAAACAAACCATAAAACACAAAACCAAAATGGTTTCTGGGTGTAAACACAAGTAATGAGGTGCCAGTAAAAAATGTCATTGCTAAGAGAACAATTGGGCTGGAAAGTTTCACTTCCTGGCCAGGTAACAAACATAAATATCCATTCCACTGATAGACATAGCCTACTGAATGTGCTAAGACCCTGGCTGCTGAGGCTGGACTGGCAGAAAGAATAGATGGGACAATAACAGTAATTATCCTCAGCAGCCTATTCTCACTTTGTCCCTTTCCTGTATACTTGGCAGAACATTCATCACTCAGCAAGCCAGTCTTGCCCTGCCTACACTGGTAGCACCCACATCCGTGGGTTTTTAATTGCCTGTCCCATAGGGCTACAGAATCCTACTGAATGCTGCAAAACAAGATGTTCTGTCCAGGAATAAGGATTTGGGCAGGGACTGTAGTTAGTGACTTGTGGGACAAATGAAATGGGAGGCCATGGTGGGTGATAAAAAGAAATAAAGAGGAAAGGACATGACTGCTCCTGGGTAGGGTGGAGGAGGAAGTTTATTATAGATGTGTAGGAGAGCATCGCCGGAGGCAAGCACATCCGGGAGAGTCTGGAGTAGCCATGGTCTTGAACCGTGTGAGAGAGGGGGAGTGGGAGGGAGAGGGGAATCAGGTGCACAGGCAGAAAGCCAAAGGTACAAAAAGGGCAGGTGACCAAAATATCTGAATTATATATGGAAAAGGTTCTAGGGGAAGGGCAGCCCAGCCCCTGAGCTGGAGAGTTCAGTGTAGAGGGCAGGGTATAAGAGCTATATAGTGTAACGGGTAGGGACTAAGGGATGCTGGGAGATCCTGGAGGCCAGGTTAACTTTAATTTGTTGAATAGGAACCTCTGGTATTTGCTTCAGGTTTGAAATTTAACACATGGAACACCAGATTTGAAGCCATGCAAAGGGTGCTGGTGTGTCAGATGGGATGTTCTCGGGGGCAGAATAAATGTTTCTATTGACTGGCTTAGGCATCAGGGGCCATTTTCCTTAGCTGACAAGTAGCTGCTGCAGTAGGCAATAGGTTGGTATCCACTCCTTTTAAAAAGGACGCCCACCTCTGCATTTATTTTGGTGAGTGGTGAAGAGGAACTTTGTTGTAGTGGCGGCGGCAGCAGCTTCTCCTTCTCCCGTTCCTCCTCTTTTGTTTTCTTCTTCCTCCTCCTCTTTGTTTTTCTTCTTATTCTTTTCTTCATACCCTCTTCCAGTCCCATGAAGCCTATTTGTTCTATGCCCAGTTCTATAGCGTCTCCCTTTGTGCAGCTAATAAAGTCTTCCCAATTGTCCTTTTCTATTTATGTTTGAGATGAACTCTGCTATGATGTCCAAGCTGGGCTCAAACTCCTGGGCTTCAGTGACTCTCCTGTCTCAGCATCCAGAGTAGCTGGGAATACGTTAGGATACCATCATGCCTAGCCCTCTCTCATCCTAAGCTGGCTCTTGTAGCTGTTTCTATCAACTGTGCTTAAGTCCTTCAACATTCCTGAGCCTCACACTCTCTTCTGCCCTACCTGCACTGAAAACAGAGCTTCCTACCGTGACATGGCAATTTATCTGGAAGCTCTTTCTCAGTACTGCTATTTCCACTTAAAAACTACTTATTTATGCACTTAACGCAAACGTTTTGTCTGAAAGTATGTATGTGCACATATGTGTGCTTGGGGCCCACAGAAGCGAGACAAGGGCTTTGGATCACCTGGAAATGGAGCTGTAAACTGCCACGTGGGTGGTGGGAACTGAACCTGGGTCCTCTACAAGAGCAACTGTGCTTAACCATTTAGTTATCTCTCTAGGCCCTTCTTTCCACTTTCTAATCATTTGCTGTCCCCCTTTAGATGGTTCTTCTTTCACCAGTAGACCCTGAAGCTGACCCTTGCTTATCACCCCTTGGTCACTAACCTCAGGACCTCTCAAGTCCTCCTACTTTGCCTCTTGGCCTTCTCTATTCTCCTAGCTCTCCATCTGGAATCTTACTTATCCAGAGTTGGTGCACACACTCCGCTGGTTTACTTCTATGTCAGCACAGCTTTCCCTGAAGGCTTCAGGATACCTAGCTTGTCCTTCTGTGCCGCTTCTTTGTAATATTTATAACAGTCATCTATGCTTTCTATCTTCCCTCCCCATTTACCACCATGAATGTTGACACATCTGAGGACCTTTGTTTTATAACAACCCTTAGGACCTGACAGGCTTTTGGGAAGTATCTGTATAAAGAATTGAATCAGTATGGGATTAGAAGGTGTCATGGTTTGTATATTCTTGGACCAGGGAGTGGCACCATTTGTAGGTGTGGCCTTGTTGGAATAGGTGTGACCTGGTTGGAGTAGGTGTGTCACTGTGGGTGTAGGCTTAAGACCCTCACCCTAGTTGCCTGGAAGTCAGTCTTCCACTAGCAGCCTTTAGATGAAGACGTAGAACTCTCAGCTCTGCCTGTGCCATGCCTGCCTAAATACTGCCATGCTCTAACCTTGATGATAATGGACTGAACCTCTGAGCCTGTAAGCCAGCCCCAATTAAATGTTTTTTATAAGACTTGCCTTGGTCATGGTGTCTGTTCACAGCAGTAAAACCCTAAGACAGAGGGTAAAGCCTAAGACTAAATTCAGGTTTGTTTCTATTTTGTCTGGTTTAGCACATTAGGAGATGACTGTATAATATCATGTGATTCTTTTTCCATTCTGGGGTGGTCCCATTTTTGTTGTGATAAATGCCGTCTGTGTAGACGAGAGTTTCAGTGAAAGTGAGCTGTATCTTAAGTCCCAGGATGGGTAGTGGTCTCATCCAGTGGTTCCTAATCAAGGGCTCTTTTGTCCCTTGCAGGACATTTGGGTAATGTTTAAAGACATTAAAAATTATTATTTGTTTCTAATCTCTTGTCATTGTCATTATAATAAATATTGAGACAATCAATTTATAGAAGGTTTACTGTGGCTCAGGATTTTAAAGGCTTCAACCCATGATCAGTTGGCTGCTTTGGGTCTGTGGTGGTACATTATGGTGGGGGTATGTGGTGGAGCAATTGCTACCCCAATGTGGAAAAGATGGGAAAAGTGAAAGAGAAAAGGGATTAACTCCCATACTCTCATCAAAGGCATGCCTCCAGTGTCCCAGTAGGGCCAATTTCTTACAAATGCCATTACCTTCCAGTATCACCCTTGCTGAGGACCAAAACTTTCACAACACAGGCTTTTGGTGTTCCAGATTAACTTTAGCACTAAACTAGGTGGGGTGCTACTGACATTTAAAGGGTAAAGGCCAGGGGTGGTGCAAAATATCCTATACTCATGACAACTGCCACTTCACCTCTACAACAAAGGATCATCTAGCCCCAAATGTTATCAGTGCTGAGGTTGAGAAACCTGACCTAACCTTGCACGGCAGTCTCATTTCTCTTTGTGAAAACAGTTGGTATAATGAGACAGTGATGCTGATTGGCTGCAGGGCTGGAGCGTGATGTGGGACAATAGAGCACTAAGACCACATACATCAAGCAACATGGACTTTACTGTGACTTGCAAACAGAAAACTCCTAAGTCGTACTGCATAACACAAAATGATCGAAGCTCAGCCTATTCTAACCCCAGCTCATTCAGACTCATGTGCTTCAAATTAAGGCCATGAGTGTATCTCCCAGCAATTCTCTGTGGACTCATTTGTTTTAGAGATATGGCCACTGTCTCTTCCAGACACTTTCCTAGTTTACAGACTCTAACCAATCCCTTCCAAGACCATTTCTAACTTTAGCCCCGAATTTCATGAGCAGTCTTCCATAACTACCCTCTTTTGAGGGGCTCACAGGTCCTCTGGTGAATTCCTTTTATGTAGTTAGTTCAGTGTATTCAACTCTCTTCTTATTCTTCATGTGTGTGTGTTCCGGGTTGTTTTGGCCCATGTAACAGGCACTGGGTATAACAGGCCACTTGTGACAGTTCAGGAATGTTCACAGAGCCTCCAATAGATGAAGATACTCTGGGGATTTAATAAGAGATTTTCAGCAGTGACTCTTGAAATGGATTCTGGATGATAAAAGTGGTTTAGGTGGAGGTAGAAGAAAAACGTATCACAAGGAAACAAGGAGTAACATCACAAAGTCAGAGACAGGCAATCAGAAGAGGCAAGCCATCCAGGCATGCAGGTAGGTGCCAGACCACACAGCAGTTGTTAAAATTACCCACGATATTATCTTTATAATGTCTGTCTTCAATGATGGAATCAAGTACAATGTTGCCAAGGCTTGGATTATATACAATCTGAGATCCCTACAGAACTGTTAGGAAATCTCCACTTCCCTCAAGCGAGAGGAAAATAGAACATTGAGGTGGCATTCTACCGCCATCTAGTGTCGAAAAGATAATGGCATGTTAGTTTCTGTAAAATCCCAAGTGAGGTACAAAACCCAGCACCTATATCCTAGAGATCCGTCCCAATGCCCTACTTGGTTATTGCTGCCTGAAATCCCCTGAACGCCTTTTCTTCCCAATCCTACCCCCGCATTCCTTCACCGGTTAAATGCTTCCACCAGACCAAGTTTCTCTCTTTAAAGTCACCACTGTATTAAAGTTTACATGTATTGAAGTCATGGCTCTGATTAGTTTCAGAGAGAAGGGATTTGCCTGCGGTCTTCTCACTTCACCTCCTGGGGTATGTCTGACTCGCTGTAATACCGTGGAAGCACTACCTGGTGTTTGCTTCATGATTCCTCAAGTTTTGCTATTAGCGGTCTTTTCTACTTAGGCCTGTCTTTAGATAACTCCCTTTAGAAAATTTATCAAATGTCTATTGTATAACCACTTGGAAGATCTAGCAGTCAACATCTGATCTTAACCAAGGACCAAAAGGACACATTTTGAACTTTAGCGGAATCGTTTCAGAAAAGATAACAGTTCAGGCGGGGATTACTGCATTGAACACAGTTCGTTAAGAATCAGTGGCATCTTCTCTTTGCAAACTTGTTACAGCAGACTCCACGGCCCAGCACTGGGACTTGAGGAAGACCCGCTGCAGCCTCGCTATCCAGACTCGGCTCACTGAGAGAGGGGACCCCCTCACCATTTGCCTGCAGCTGTAGGCTGGGGCCGAGGGAATGAAGCCTCACTGCTGTGCCAATCTCCAAGAAGGGGCGGGGCCTGCATTGCAGCTCCGTCGCTAAGTTTACGTCATTTCCTCGCGCCAGGGGCTGGTTCTGAAACCCGCGTTGCCGAGTGTCGGCGGTGGTGGAGGTGTCAGTGGAGAGGCGGCAGAATGAGCGAGGCGGACGGGCTGCGGCAGCGTCGACCCCTGCGACCGCAGGTCGTCACGGACGAAGGCCAGGTCCCGGAGGTCAAGGAGGGCAGGTAGGCAGGACCTGGGTTGGGATCATCCCACTGGAGAGAACCCTCCTCATTATCCCCGCTTGGACCCAGGAGCCGGGTTCGAGCGGACAGGACACATCTGCGGGGCGAGGCCTTGCGTGGACCTGGTTGTCCGCCCTCTCGCTGCTATGGACCTTTTCTGTCCCTTCTTGCCACCCAGCCGCTGGAGCCAACGCCTTTTGCCTTTCTTTAGTTGCACGCATCTTCCCGACGTGTCCTTGGTGGATCCTCTGATAGACCTGACCACTGCCTTCAGCCGAGTCTTTCGCGTTCCTCCTTACTCACTTTCCTTAAAGAGAAGTCCGAAAAGATGCTTTCTGCGAAGGTCCTCCTCCTGCATCTACTGTCGCCGCGCAGTCTGTACTCCTCAGCGTGGAGTAGAGAACCGACTGACATTGTTGGCAGTTTTTTCTGAGAATTCGGCCTTGCAGGTTTTTCTAATGGACAGTAGTTACAGTAAATCCTTAAAAAAAATTTTTCCCCCAGTCTTTCTGAATTTCAAAATGCTCTATTAGCCTACATATGAAGCATGCTCCTTAAACCGTACTAGAAGACATTTAAAATTGACTTTTCAACTTGGTGACCAGAATTTTGTATGAATATCTAGATCAGCCTCAAAGTTGTGGAATTAACTTATATGATAGAAATATTAGAAATATTTATTTGGTCACCAGCAGTGTGATGAAGGGGTGTGGTGCATAGTTTTTTGCTTCTGATGATCAGTTTGACTAATGATAATAAGATAAACATACAAACATGTTTTGGCTCTGGAAAGAGGGTTTGTAAAAGAACTGGAAGATACTGACTAGTATGGATCTTGATTAGGGAGATCAGCCATCCTAGGTAGCCTTGAGATCTCATTAACTAGGACTCACCTTGCTAAATGTGGGTAGATTATGACAAATTGCTCACTCTGCTTGTTGTGGATATTGCTAATTAATTGTTAATGGTTGGTGACTCTTTTAATGGATAAGCAAGGAGTGGCCAAATCTAGCTGCAGGAACTAGGAGAACTAGGAAAGGGTGGAGCTGTGGAGGGCCCTATCCAGGCACTTGGAGAAGTAAAGTGTTTTGAAGCCTGGGCACCCTGGGACTCTTGATAGATGGGCCTGATATTTAGAACAGCTTTTGGCCCACGCCTTTAATCCTAGCACTCGGGAGGCAGAGGCAGGTGGATTTCTGAGTTCAAGGCCAGCCTGGTCTACAAAGTGAGTTCCAGGACAGCCAGGGATATACAGAGAAACCCTGTCTCGAAAAACCAAAAAAAAAAAAAAAAAGAACAACTTTTGTTATACTTCTGATCCACAGGCAAAGAGGCATATTTATCTTTTTTTCAAAGGTTCTCTGTGGGATTTCTTCCTTAATGACTACAAATTAGACCCCAAACTGTCTTTTTCCATCTGATCTTTTCCAGTGTCTTACATTTTGTGCTTACAGTGTTTTGTCTTTGCCATTTGTAAACATGTTTGCTGTTTGTCAACATGTTTCTTATTTTTATCTCTAGTGATCTGTAATGGTTGCTTTTAAAGTGAATTATAGCCACCCACGTTTCTATACTTACTGTGATAATATTCCTGTTTGCCGTTTTCAGCAGTTCTCCTGTATTTTTTTCTTGTAGTCATCTCTAATAGTTTGTCCAACTATCTTCTTGACTACTGTAAGGGTATAGGATTGAATGTGAATTAGGAAATGTGAAGAGATCTGAAAGTTGGGAGCTCAGAGGTTGGACACTTAATACACCCAAGGTCCTGGGCTTGATTTTCAGTGCAGAAAACGAAAGAAAAAGAAAGCATGGAGTCTGAAAAAAGTATAAACAAACAATGTTAGAATAAATTTTAGACTTGTTAAAACCTGCAAACCTAACACAAAATCTTAAACTGACTTAAAACATTATGAGCTCTCTCTCTCTCTCTCTTTCTCTCTCTCTCTCCCTCTTTCCCTCTCTCCCTTACTCCCTCTCTCCCTCCCTCCCTCCGTCCCTAAATATTGTTGCACAGTAGAGTGTGAATTTTGTAGATGATAACAGGAGGTTGCAGTGTCAAAAATCTTAGACACACCTCAGAATGGAGTGGTGGAAACCTTGATTATCATAATAAAAGAAGGAAAACAGGTTTTAATAGTGGAAGGAGCATTTTGCAATACTTTGGAAAGTTTCCTGACTTGCAGGAAGAGCAACATTCACTTTGACAGGGTTCTTGAGGGCACTGTGAGTGAATGACGTTACAGACTTGGAGGGTGAGGTGAGAGTGAGTGAAGACAGACCTGGCTGCTGGACAGTCATTCAGAAGCATCTTTCAGAATTGTGCTTGAGAGTGAGTTTTGGGGTTAAAGCTTCGGGATGTCTGAGTGAGCTACACAGCAGACTTGACTGTTAAACCCTTGTAGCCAGTGTGGAGCACAGAGGAGTGGGGCATTTTAACATGCCACCATCTGTTAAGAGTTACTCTTTGACAAGGGTTTCCCAAATGCTTCAGGAACTTTATTGAAAGAGAAATTCTTACACTGTGAGACTGTCTTTTGAAACACCCTTCTGTTTAGGAAGTTTGCTTTAGTTTTTAGTATACGTAAGTGTCGGGAGTGAAAGATGCACTGAGATTTAACAATAGTGTTTCAGTGAGTTTCTGGAGGTCTAAGTTCAGTTTTCCAATCTAAGATGGAGATAAGAGAGTTAGGATTATAGTGTTTACATCTCAGCACTGTCTACATGTGTCTTCAATTTTTTTTTTTTTCTTTTCCTCTGGTTGTCCTGGAACTCACTCTGTAGACCAGGCTGGCCTCGAACTCAGAAACTCATTCTTGAATTCTTGGTGTCTTTTTTACCTCATTCAAGGCTCCGTGGCTCTTGAAGGTTCTGTGGTCTGTGTTCAAATACAGGGAGAGCTGAAGAAGCCCCTTCAAATTTGGCTGTTGAAATGGCAGAAGGTTTTGTAAGTGGTGGCTTTTGTCGACACAGTTGTCAGAACAGGTTGCATCACTGTGACTTGCCCTTTCCCATAGAGACTGCAGGCACTTCAGGGTGTCATATTCTCAAGGGAGAAAGCATTGCTCTAGGCTCTTCTTAAGAAATTTGGACAAATAAGTTGGTTGTTCAGGGTTCACCTGGAAAATAAGTTGCCAGCAGGAATGTGTGGTGTTCTCTAAATGAAAATAGAGATAAAGGTAAAAGCTAAATTATGCAGTTGCACAGTCTGAGGAAAGCCAACATAGAGAAAGTAAGGAGGGTTAGAAGTGGACTGTCAAGTTTCAGGATCAGTAGTGAGGTCAAAAGAGTTAGCCTCAGCTAAGAGCTAATTAGTGTGTGCAGAGTAAGAGTTCGAGAGTAGTTTGCCTCACTTATGTGACAAGCTCTCTCCATTTCAAGTGCTCAGTAGCTACACCTGCTCAGTGCCTACTTTATTTTCATCATCATGAAGGATTATTTTCTGGTAAGTCATACTCAGTTTTCATAAAACTTCACTTGCTAGGTAGTGGGGCGCATGCCTTTAATCCCAGCACTCAGGAAGCAGAGGCAGGTAGATCTAATTTGGAGGCCAGTCTGGTCTATAAAAATGAGTTTCAGGACAGCCGGGGCTAGACAGAGAAACCCCGTTTTGAAACCAAACCAAACCAAACCAAACCAAAAATAACACCACCTAAAAACAAACAAACAAACAAACAACTTGACCAGCAAAATTAAAATTACTAGTAGAAGCTGGATAGTGTAATCTTGGAGCAAGTGGGATAAGATTAATGGTGTCCAGCTGTGCACTAGGAACAAATGATGGGTAAAATGCCCACTCTGGATCCATAGATCAGAATCTCCAGGCATTGTTTAAAACTGGGAATATGCTCATTAATGTGTCTCATGTCTCTGAATCCCAGCATTTGGCAGGCAGAGGCAGGTGGATCTCTGTGCAATTGAGGCCAGCCTGGTCAACCAGTTGTGTTTCAGGACAGCCAGGGCTACATAATAAAGAAAACCTGACTCAAAAAAATCAAACCCAAACCAAACCAAACCAAACCAAACCAAAGCAAAACCAAGCAAGCAAGCAAGCAAGCAAGCATCCAAACAAAAGCTGTGAAGGTTGTCTTGATGGAGGAAGTTAAGTTTGGAGCACCTAAGGGGGGGGGCTTCTAAATTTCTCTTTAGCTTTGATCCTATTAACTGTAAGGTATTAATAGTACGAGGTCCCAGGAAATCCTGTCACGGGTGCAGGGATATCACTCAGTGGCAGTGTTGGCCTAACATATAAGAGACCCGGGTCCCATCACTAAGGCCACTGAAAGAAAAAAGGTGCTTGCTCGGATTCTGGTACAATGGGAGATGTGGGACATCTATTATGTCATCTTTGGAATTCTGGTTACTTTTCCAGCTATTCCATTGAATCCTGGCTGGACTTAGTTTGGACACAACTGGACCTTTTACCATGATGTGAAGGGGCACTGACTCAAGTGGTGTGTCACACTCTGAATCAGATTACCAAGTTAAGAGTTTTAAAATAAAAGGTACAGGGGCTGGAAATATAGCTTAATGGGACAGAGCATGCTTAGCATGTGCAAAGCTTTTGAGCTCTAGTCCCAACACCCTCTTCCTATGTGAGGAACAGTGTAATAAAGGGAAGTTTTTGTGAGTCTGAGGCAGATTAGGAGAGTTTGTTTTGTTAGACAGCGAAAAAAGAAAACTTTACTTTGGTTAGATTTTCATGCTTGCTTTGGTTAAATGACAACCTGCAATCATAGGTCTGGGGTTATATAACATGTTTCTTCATTGGTTCAGATGAAGTGAATGATTGCATCAGTGTCCTTTCAAGGACAGGGATGTCCTGGTTGGATTGTATAATGTTCTCTGGGTGCTTTGACTATGTCTCTCTTTGGGAGTCTTGCTTTTGCTTTTAAAAACCATCTTTCTGTCATTGGTACTGTAGCCAGTCCTGCTTTATTGAATGGATACCTCTCAATTTATTTCTATTGTGGTAAAAAGCTTGGGCTATTTCCAAACAGCAACAACAACAACAACAACAACAACAACAACAAGAAAGAAACAAAAACACAGTCCCAGGCTTTGGTGTGGCAGTTTGCATAGAAGATTCATTGACTTTGAATTTCTTTTTTCTTTAGTGGAAACAAATCACAGAATTTACTTAAAATCTCCAATTTAGTGGTTTTTGTTTTATAAAATGATAGAGTTTTGTAATATACCACTGTATAAATTTATGTATATGTATTTTGGGGGGGGGATTGAGATGTAATTCTGGTAATACACAGTTACCATTTTAATGTGTGAAGGTCAGTAGGTTTGTAGTGTTTGTAGTGTTGGTTGGCTACTTTCATTATCCCATTCAGACGCTTTTTACCTATTAAGTAATCTCAAAGCTACACTATATAGAAGGAACACTTTCCATTCACACAGAGATGTCCATAAGTAGATAAGTAGATGAACATACTTGGGGGTACACACACAAACACACACACACATGGTGGGGATAGACTTGTACCAGTAAAAAACTGTAAAAGGAATAATACTGACATATTATATATCACAAATACATGAATGATCCTGAAAGATCTTATGCTAAGTAAATGAAGTCCTTCCTCTTTTCATAGAGGCTTCTTGATGCCTGGTGTTATTTTAAAAGAAGTAAACCAGCAGTAGGTCACCAGAGTTCTGGCAGCTCTCCTCAGAGCTGGAAGACCCTGAGTGAGCAGACAGAGGCAGTCTGACCAGACATAAAGATCATGCTCCCTGCTATGAGAACTGGTTTTTACGCACAAGTTGCCTCCACAGTGCAGCACATCTAACTCTGGGTTGGTGATGGAGTTGGCTCTATGATTGACACCTATGGAGGACTTCAGAGAAATACCATCAGGTCCAGCCCTTAGTAGAGGCTTCAAGAGTGTGACTTGTCCAGTCCTCTAAGCTCTGGGGGGGCTGACAGTGGTGAAGAAGACAAACATGGGGTCTGCAGGCTGACACTGAACCAAGAGATCTAGGCAGAATTACTGGACAAGTGGCAGCTGAATGAAGGATTCTGGGTTACCGTGGCCAAGTTGCAAGTTGAAGAGAGAGGTTAATTACTGAAAATCATATGCTGTGTGGTTCCATTAACATAATACTTGAAGATACATAGTAGCACTGTAACCTTTTATAGTGTTTTATAACAAAGGCTCTGGGTCCAGACATTTTCCACTCTCTACTATTGTTAATGGCAACAGCAGGCCTAGACTCCTTTCTGCTTTTCTGCTGTTCTTCCAGTTTTGGCAGTGGGCATTGCCTGTCAAAAATAAAACCCATCCCCAAACCCTTCCCTCTGTTCTGTTCTGTTAAATATGACTCCTTGTTTTTAAGTGTATATTTAAATTTTATAGATAGGAAAATTTTCATAAGTTCATGATTTTAGCTTTTTAAAATTTGCTCAAGTTAACCTTTTTAAAAAAATTATTTATGTATGTGTGTATTTGTGTGTGTTTGTGTATGAGTGTAGGTGTGTGGGCATCCATGACACAGTGTACATGTAGCTTTTCCACCATTCAGTTCTGGGGGTTGAATTCAGGCTATCAGCCTTGGCAATAAAAGCCTTTATCCACTATATTACCAGCCCCCTTAAGTTAATCTTAATGTCAAGTGTTCAGTAAAAATTCCAGTGTCATTTATGTAACGAGATAATGATTCTATGAGGTTTAGCAAGAGGCTAATAGTCATCACTTTTTTTTTTAAACCAGATAAGAATATGTGAGGTGTTCTAGTCACTGCTGTCATTTGTCTGAAAGCTACTCGGATTCCAGAGGTAGCACTTAGATTGGTAAAGCCTTTTGGGATTTTGTTTGTTCTTTTTTTAAAGATTTATTTATTCTATGTATATGAGTACACTGTAGCTGTCTTCAGACACTCCAGAAGAGAGCATCAGATCCCATTACAGATGGTTGTGAGCCACCATGTGGTTGCTGGGAATTGAACTCAGGACCTCTGGGAGAGCAGTCATTGCTCTTTTTTTTTTTTTTTTTCCTTGTTCCCCGCTTGCTCCGGTCGGCCCTGCTTGCTCTGGTCCAAGGATTCATTTATTATTATTTATAAGTACACTATAGCTGACGTTAGACACACCAGAGGAGGGTGTCAGATCTTATTATGGGTGGTTGTAAGCCACCATGTGGTTGCTGGGATTTGAACTCATCACCTTCAGAAGAGCAGTCGAGTGCTCTTACCTGCTGAGCCATCTCACCAGCCCCCAGTCAGGGCTCTTAACCAGAAGCAATTTCTACAGCCTGGCCTTTTGGAATTTTAACTGCTGAATCCATTTGAATTCCCCAGGAATACCTACCAAATTCCACCAAAGGAAGAAGTATTTCCTCTGATTCTTGAAATGGGGAGGTGCATAATAGTTTGGAAATTAGGGCCTCAGAGTTGGCAGGGCTTCTGTTTTCTTCATGAAAATCTCAGTCCATCCCCACCCGTTTGCTTACCTTCTTTGTACAAGTAGGTGAATATATCGGTCATGTTTTCCAAGTCTTTTCTCCCATCTTTTCTGAGGCAGGATGTTGGCATGATCTTAAACTTATAATCCTCCTCCTTCAGACTTGTAAGTGGTGGGCTACAGGTTTGTGAACTGTGCATGGCTCTTCCGTTACATTTTGTATTCATTAGTTCATGAGTTTTCCCTTTAAAATTCTGCTAGAAGAAAGAATATCTGGACTATGACTGACCAGAGTATTTTGCACAGTTGCAAGATTTTACACAAAGAAATAGTCATGTCTGCCAGGATTGCCAAACTGCTAAAATTTAACTATGAACCACAAAGTTAGTGACCTTGCAGTTGGGAAACTGGGTGAGCAGAGAAACTAGGTGAGCGGTTGTGCTTCAGAGTGGACCTTCAGAGCGTGTGTGGCTGTGCTGATTGTCACTCTGTTTTATTTCTGGCAGTTCCTTTAGTGGCAGAGTTTTCAGAATGACCTTCTTGATGCTGGCTGTGTCCCTTGCCATTCCCCTGCTTGGAGCCATGATGCTGTTGGAGTCCCCCATAGATCCCCAGAGTTTCAGGTAAGTGCCCAGCAGTCTTGGGAGGGGTTCTACCACCAAGTGGGGCTGTGTGATAGAATCAGTGGGGATTGGGAATTGGTTATGAGTAGGAGATCTCTATTTCTTTAGCACTTGAGTTTCATGTTGAATTAGCTATAACTCAATATGTATGAAATTGTCCCTGACATTGTGATAGAAACCAGGTATGAAAATCAGATTCAGGGAAACGTAAAGAGATAGAAATAACTGACCTTAGTTCACTTGAAGTAGCAGAAGCACTCTATGGTGACTTAAATCACTTTATGTAGCTTTTGTAAGTAACTAGTTTTTAAGATTCGTAATTATGTAATTCTGTTGTTATAATTCACAAGTGAAGGACTGTGAGGAATCAGTTTATTGTAATTTGGAAAAAAAAACCTTAACATGTAGTCATGTTTGTGATTGGCAGGGCGGAGTCAGGCTCTTATTGGTGTTTGCTGATATTGAACTTGGGCTAGTTATAGAAGAGCTGTGTGGTTTGGCCTGGAGAAAAGGGAAGGTAGGTTGAGATTTTCATGAAGAAGCTCTCTCAACTCCTTGAGCCTCTATTTTTCCAATTATTTTGCAGTACCTGCCTCTAGAAATCAAAGGAAATCCTAGTTCTTCTATTTGGTTAAATAAGTTTGACAAATTCACATAGGGAGTTCACATAGATTCTGTAGTAGCAAAACTTCAAATCATCATGCCAAAAGAGTCTAGGTTCCCCTTGTAGACAATAGTGGGAGTGAAGCCATCTGAAGTTTATTTTAGGTGAGTTAGTAATTCATGTAAAGCTTTAAGGGCTTTATACAAGAACTTTCTCTAACTATGAAGTGAAGGTAATATATACAACTGAATAATGTGTTGGTGTTTTGTATATAAAAATTAAGGTTTTATATTGGATCCAATTCACTAAGCACATGTTCCGCAGCTAAAGTACGGGTTTACCAGACTTCAGAGATGAGGGAGGACACATTTCTGATCCTAGGTGGACATTTGGGCAAGAATCACCTTGTTTGTTATATTTAGATTTACCAAATGATGTGTGTGTGTGTGTGTGTGTGTGTTCTGGGGGTATGGGGGAGGGGGGTATGGATAGAGTACTTACCTAGCCAAGTACAAAGACCCTTGATTTAATCCCAACATTGTAAAAATCAAAACCAAAATAATGCCTGACTACAAATAAAGGTGTGTACTGCTGTGGAAGTGAGATTCGCTTGAGTTGTAGGATCCAGAAGAAATGCTAGCTTTGTCAGATTGAGAGCTTGGTAATTATCTCTTGCCAGTAGGTACACCTTCTTTCACACTTCCTGCTTGAGTCTGAGGACAGTCTAGTAGTCTTCTCGTAGGTCCTTCTTAACCTGTACAAAGATGTCTCAGCCTATTCCCAGCTGAACTGATCTAGGCCTCCTTGAATAAGACAGCAGAGTGAACAGTGTGTATAGCTGCAGATCAGAAGCCTGGTTGGTTCTAGCCTTGTCAAGCAAACAGCAGGTGAAAATGTAACTTTGGAGTTGACTGAAATCCTTTGATCTCAGGAAAGGCCAGTTTGTGTGTGTGAAGAATAGTGATGAACTTAGCTGAAAAGGAGTATGTGCCCATGGCAAATGGAAAAACAACTCAGTGAGCATTTTGTACAAGGGGAGCCTGGTGAGGCAAGAGGGTTAAGGTGCAACTGAGAGGCTCCATGAGCTCAGATTTGGGACGGATACATTCAGAAATTAGGAGAATGGGCCCCTAAACACAGAGCAAATGGAGTAGATTGGCTGAGAACTCAAGATTCACAGTGAAGTGAGATGAAGAAAAATGTTAACAAACAGCAAAAAGGCTTTACTTAGAGCGCAACTATGTAACAAATGGTGCTGTGTCCCATGGAAGGAAGGTAGAGCTGCCATCTTCTCCTAGCCTCTGTCATCATTATTAATTGTGTGTGGCGGGACTAGTAAGTGTGACTGTGTGTTTGGAAGTGCTCTCCGGGTTACTAGAGAGAGCCCAGAGCACACTTAGAAGTCTGAGTAGTCAGAGAGGCCACGTAGTAGGTGGTGAGACAACAGAGAGGCCATGTAGTAGGTGGCGAGACAACAGAGGCAGGAGTTGCAGCCCTTTAGACTGGATGATTGTGCAGCTGATGTTACTGTGGAGGGAGTAGGAAGACAAAGGCTTGTTCTTCAAAGCCACCTTCCTTTTCTGTTGTGAAAGAGAAGTATGTTGAACTACATATTTGACATCTTAATGACAGAGTCTTTGAGGATACATTTGATAACATGGTGAGATGTGAGCAGAATGACAGGGCTGTCCATGTGGTCGTATGTGGTTGGTAGAGGAGCAGAAAAGCCGCAGGACCTTAGTGATGCGGAGAGGTACATCTGTGAGTTAGAGAAGTTTTCCATAAGCCTGTCTTAAGAGTGAGCTCTATGGTTTTAGGACACTCAGGTTATTCTCCCACTTGAAGGAGCTCAGAGTGTGTGGGGTACATGGCTTTTCTTCTTTTCCTGTAAGTGGAGGTCCTACTTGGGTTTAATTTTATATGCTTTTTGTAATGCTGATTCTCACAGTCTTCCCCAACCTGTCCCTCCCTCCCTCCCTCCCTCCCTCCCT
>LR749551.1:1355124-1381457 GCA_902729485.2 Mus minutoides
AAAATGGGAGACTTCAACACCCCACTCTCATAAATGGATAGATCCTGGAAACAGAAACTAAACAGAGACACAGTAAAACTAACAGAAGTTATTAAACAAATGGATTTAACTGATATTTATAGAACACTTTATCCTAAAACAAAAGGATATACCTTCTTCTCAGCACCTCAGGGTACCTTCTCTAAAATTGACCATATAAGTGGTCACAAAACAGGCCTTAACAGATACAAAAACATTGAAATAATCTCATGCATCCTATCAGATCAGCACGGACTAAGGCTGATCTTTAATAACAACACAAATAATAGAAAGCTCACATACACGTGGAAGCTGAACAACACTCTACTCAATGATAACTTGGTCAAGGAAGAAATAAGAAAGAAGTTAAAGACTTTTTAGAGTTTAATGAAAATGAAGCCACAACACACCCAAACTTATGGGACAGAATGAAAGCATTCCTAAGAGGAAAACTCATAGCTCTAAGTGCCTCAGAAAGAATCTGGAGAGAGCATACAAAAGCAGCTTGACAGCACACCTAAAAGCTCTAGAACAAAAGGAAGCAAATTCACCCAAGAGGAGCAGCAGATGGCAGGAAATAATCAAACTCAGGGCTGAAATCAACCAAATAGAAAAAAAAAAAAAAAACTATACAAAGAATCAACCAAACATAGAGCTGGTTCCTGGAGAAAATGAACAAGATAAATAAACCCTTAGCCAGACTAACTAGAGGGCACAGGGACAGTCACCTAATTAACAAAATCAGAAATGAAAAGGGAGACATAACAATAGAATCTCAGGAAATCCAAAAAATCATCAGATCCTGCTACAAAAGCCTATATTCAAACAACTTGAAAACTTGGACAAAATGGACAAATTTCTAGACAGATACCAGGTACCAAAGTTAAATCAGGATCAGATTAATGATCTAAGCAGTCTCATAGTCCCTAAAGAAATAGAACCAGTCATTAATAGTCTCCCAACCAAAAAAAATCCAGGACCAGATAGGTGTAGTGCAGAGTTCATATGACCTTCAAAGCCCTAATTCCAATACTTCTCAAACTATTTCACAAAATAGAAACAGAAGGTACTCTACCCAATTCATTCTATGAAGCCACAATTACTCTGATACCTAAACCTCATAAAGACCCAACAAAGAAAGAGAACTTCAGACCAATTTCCCTCATGAATATCGATGCAAAAATACTCAATAAAATACTTGCATACCAAATCCAAGAACACATCAAAATGATCATCCATCATGATCAAGTAGCCTTCATCCCAGGGATACAGGAATGGATCAATATACGGAAATCCATCAGAGTAATCCACTATATAAATAAACTCAAAGACAAAAACCACATGATCATCTCATTAGATGCTAAGAAAGCATTTGACAAAATCCAACACCCCTTCATGATAAAAGTCTTGGAAAGATCAGGAATTCAAGGCCCATAAATAAACATAATAAAAGCAATATAGAGCAAATGAGTAGCCAACATCAATCTAAATGGAGAGAAACTTGAAGCAATCCCACTAAAATCAGTGACTAGACAAGGCTGCCCACTCTCTCCCTACCTATTCAGTATAGTAACTGAAGTCCTAGCCAGAGCAATTAGACAACAAAAGGAGATCAAAGGGATACAAATTGGAAAGGAGCAAGTCAAAATATCACTATTTGCAGATGATATGATAGAATATATAAGTGACCCCAAGAAATCCACCAGAGAACCCCTAAACTTGATAAACAGCATCAGTGAAGTAGATGAATACAATATTAACTCAAACAAATCAGTGGCCGGCCTTTCTCTACACAAAGGATAAACAGGCTGAGAAAGAAATTAGGGAAACAACACACTTCACAATAGTCACAAATAATATAAAATACCTTGGTGTGACTCTCTAACTAAGGATGTGAAATATCTGTATGATAAGAACTTCACATTTCTGAAGAAAGAAATTGAAGAAGATCTCAGAAGATGGAAAGATCTCCCATGTTCATGGATTGGCAGGATTAATATAGTCAAAATGGCTATGCTGCTGAAAGCAATCTACAGATTCAATGCAATCACCATCAAAATCCCAACTCAATTCTTCACAGAGTTAGAAAGGGCAATTTTCAAATTCATCTGGAATAACAAAAAACCTAGGATAGCAAAAACTATTCTTAACAATAAAAGAACCTCTGGGGGAATCACCAGGCCTGACCTCAAGCTGTACTACAGAGCAATTGTGATAAAAACTGCATGGTATTGGTACAGCGACAGATAGGTAGATCAATAGAATATAACTGAAGACCCAGAAATGAACCCATACACCTATGGTCATTTGATCTATGACAAAGGAACTAAAACCAATCCAGTTTTGAAAAAAGACAGCATTTTCAAAAAAAAAAATGGTGCTGGCTCAACTGGTGGTTATCTTGTAGAAGAATGCACATTGATCCATTCTTATCTCCTTGTACAAAGCTCAAGTCTAAGTGAATCAAGGAACTCCACATAAAACCAGAGACACTGAAACTTATAAAAGAGAAAGTGGGGAAATGCCTTAGAGATATGGGCACAAGGGAAAAATTCCTGAACAGAACAGCAATGGCTGTGCTGTAAAATCGAGAATCAACAAATGGGACCTCATTAAAATGGAAAGCTTCTGTAAGGCATAGGACACTGTCAATAAGACAAAAAGGCCACCAACAGATTGGGAAAAGATCTTTACCAATCCTAAATCCATTAGGGGGCTAATATCCACTATATATAAAGAAATCAAGAAGTTGAATTCCAGAAAACCAAATGACCCTATTAAAAATGGGGTACAGAGCTAAACAAAGAATTCTCAACTGAGTAATTCCAAACGGCTCAGAAGAACCTAAAAGATGTTCAACATCCTTAATCATCAGGGAACTGCACATCAAAACAACCCCGAGATTCCACCTCACACCTGTCAGAATGGCTAAGATCAAAAACTCAAGTGACAGCAGATGCTGGCAAGGATGTGGAGAAAGAGAAACACTCCTCCACTACTGGTGGGTTTGCAAGCTGGTGCAACCACTCTGGAAATCAGTTTAGCGGTTCCTCAGAAAGTTGGACATAGTTCTACCAAAGATCTAGGAATACTACTCCTAGGCATATACCCAGAAGATGCTCCAACTTGTAATAAGGACACATACTCCACTATGTTCATAGCAGCCTTATTTATAATAGCCAGAAGCTGAAAAGAACCCAGATGTCCCTCAACAGAGGAATGGATACAGAAAATGTGGTACATTTACACAATGGAGTACTACTCAGCTATTAAAAACAATGAATTCATGAAATTCTTAGACAAATGGATGGATCTGGAGGATATCATCCTACGTGAGGTAACCCAATCACAAATGAACTACACATGATATGCACTCACTGATAAGTGGATATTAACCCAGAAGTTCAGAATATCCACTTTACTATTTGCAAAACACATGAAACTCAAGAAGGAAGACCAAAGTGTGGATACTTCGATCCTTCTTAGAAGGGTGAACAAAATACCCATGGAATGAGTTAGAGACGAAATTCAGAGCAGAGACTGAAGGAATGACCATCCAGAAAATGCCCCACCTGGGGATGCATCCCATAAACAACCACCAAACCCAGACACTATTGCAGATGCCAACAAGATTTTGCTGACAGGAGCCTTGATATAGCTGAATCCTGAGAGGCTCTGCCACTGCCTGACTAATACAGAAGTGGATGCTCACAGTCATCCATTAGATGGAGCACATGGTCCCCAGTGAAGGAGCTAGAGAAGGTACTCAAGGAGCTGAAGGGGTTTGCAGCCCCCTAGGAGGAACAACAATATGACCTAACTGGTAACCCCAGAGCTCCCTGGGACTAAGCCACCAATCAAAAAAACACATGGAGGGACTCTTGGCTCTAGCTGCATATGTAGCAGAGGATGGCCTAGTCAATGGGAGGAGAAGCTCTTGGTCCTGTGAAGGTTCTTTGCCCTAGTATAGGGGAATGCCTAGGCCAGGAAGCAGGAGTAGGTGGGTTGGGGAGCAGGGGGTAGGAGATTTTCATAGGGGGAACTAGGAAAGGGGATAACATTTGAAATGTAAATAAAGAGCATATCTAATAAAACAATAGAGAAAAATATGCAGTCTAAATTCAATGACCCTTATAGTCTGCAACTGTCCCTAAACTCTTCAAAAGTTCAAAGACTGCTTTGTCACTCTAAGCAATCTCTTGACTGCCACATATTGTGATATCAGATAACATTTTGTGTCTTTCCAGTAAACAATAATACAGAATACCCATTCTTATTTCAATTGTGAGAAATGTGTATATTGGAACAAAACAAGAAAATTCAAGAGGGCAAACAGGAAAGGCTGTAGCTCTGTCTTAGACACATGGATGGGGCTTCAGTTTCAAAGTGCTTACATGGCTCTATCCCTGTAACTTCTCATCCATCTCTCAGTTTCAGTACTTCCACTCCCTATATGCATCTTTCTAAGGCAGATTCTCATACCATAGGTATCTCAACATCTTGTGGTCTCAAAATGCAACTCAGGCACCATCCTCATAGCTGCATACAATGAACTCTCACAGAATCTTCACTGGGGCTCTGACTCTGCCAAATACAGACGGCTGAAATAGTGTTGAACTGAAACCAGAACTGAAGAATCCATGACCATAATTTTGCATCTTCCTTGTTTCCAGTACCAGCACAATATGAGTGAGCCTGTGAAGACTGGTTTCTCAATTGGAATGGACCCTGCCACAGGTGGGCCATAATTGCAGTTGGTTTTATATGAAGTTCCTTCCTAGAACTAGGTATCACTTTGCCTACTCATGCCATTAATTGAATGCTTAACAGAAGGAAATCTTACTCTTAGGGTACCTTCTTAGGCTTCCAATCCAGAGCAAGGGCTCTCTCTTTAATGGTGATAATATCCTTGAAAATTCCTGCCTCTGATTCAGCACTGACTACCATTTGAAATTTCCTAGTGCTGTTTTTTTTTTCTCTTCAAACCACAGACTTTGCGTTTCTTTCTATACCACTTGGTTTTTTTTTTTTGTTGTTGTTGTTGTTGTTGTTTTGTTTTGTTTTTCCACTGAAGTCATGAATGTGTTACAGGTAATAACCATCCAACAGACTCAATATTCCAACTAAGAATCAGGCCCTTATCTTTTGATTCTGCTTACTCAATTTCAGAGGTCATGGATAGAATGAGAAACATTTATGGCCAAATTATCACACATGACCTCTAGCTAAAAATTTTCAAAGAAATCTATTTCCCCCTGAAATCTTATGACCTTAACTTACTCTGTCCATATTAGTCTAAACAGTGGCATCTACCAGGTCCTACAAGAACAGTAGATGAAGATCTTTGTACAGCTTTCTATGCCGTTGCCATCTCAGTCCTTATGTCTTCCACATTCCTCCAAAAGAAAAAAACATTCCCAAGTTCTGTCCAGAATCAAAATCAGTTTTTGTGTATCATTTTTTGTTCTACCTTGCTATTCAGGAAATGAACAGCTTTTCTTTTCTTTTCTTTTCTTTTTTTTTTTTTAAAGATTTATTTTATTTATTGTATGTAAGTACACTGTAGCTGTCTTCAGGCATTCCAGAAGAGGGCGCCAGATCTCATTAAGGATGGTTGTGAGCCACCATGTGGTTGCTGGGATTTGAACTTATCACCTTCGGAAGAGCAGTCGGGTGCTCTTACCCGCTGAGCCATCTCACCAGCCCATGAACAGCTTTTCTTGATGCTTCTTTCAGATCATAGTCTATCATTTTGAGAGCTTAAGATAGAAATTGAAAATATAAAATACAGGCAAAACTATGGGCATACACTGTTTCCCAGCTTGCTCTCTTGTTTGGTCACTGTCTCTTGCTCAGCTAATTAGGTCTCTTACCTTGCCCAGGCCCCCTTGCCTAGGGAGATTGCCACCCTCTGTGGAAGTGGCTTCAGTCATCAGTCATCAATCCACACAACCTCTCACAGACATACTAACCAGCCATTCTGAAGGGGCACACCCTCAATGGAGGTTCCCTCAGATGAATAGATGTTCTGAAATGTTGAGAACTGAAGCTGATTATGACACATAGATGATAATATATAAGAAAGTTTTAATAACTCTAAACTAATGTCTTACCCACACTAATCATTTTAGTAAAACCCCAAACACTGATGATTATTATAACTGGAAAACATAGATATGCCAATAAATGCACAGAAATGAGTCTTTAGGATCAAGAAGAGAAAACTAAACTGATTCTCCACAGAAAGTGCCCCCAAACCAACAAACTCATGACATAATACATTAAATTTTCAGAAGACAAAGTAGGTAGCAACACTAATTAAAGTACAGACAGACCAATAAATATAGACAGCCCCTCAAATAAGAAATATGGATTACGGTCAAAATCAAAGAAACCACTGGCCAGCGCTCACCCTGTGGGCTGTTGTAGTTTCCTTTGGCAATAATAGAAAATGGATTAGGGGCCTAGTCCAATTGGAGAGGTATGCCTAAAGCATACAAATGTTTCTACATTGGAGAAAACTAAAAAGTACTACTACAAAGTATCACTCTTTTCATGATAAGGAAAAGGATCTGTTAGGATCACTTAGAAGTCATTTTGTTTCCTATAATTAATGACTGCATACAAAAAAGCACCCGTGGGAGGAAATGCAAACTTTTAAAAACCAAATGCAAGAAAGAAGATCTTTAAAAACAGTGCATGGTTTGTACTATACCCAAAACAGTTTCTTTTGTAGTAACGACTTTATAAGTTATAAGCACATTTGAAAACATACTCGGGGGCTGGTGAGATGGCTCAGCGGGTTAGAGCACCCGACTGCTCTTCCGAAGGTGATGAGTTCAAATCCCAGCAACCACATGGTGGCTCACAACCACCCGTAACAAGATCTGACGCCCTCCTCTGGTGCGTCTGAAGTCAGCTACAGCATACTTATGAAGAATAATAAGAAATGAATCCTTGGACCGGAGAGACCAACCGGAGCAAGCCAGGCTGTCCTGAGCGAGCGGAGCCGAACGGGGACTGCCGGAGCAAGCGGGACGCTGGAGCTAGCAGGGCCGGAGCGAGTGGGGCCGAACGGGGACGGCCGGAACAAGCGGGGGCCGTACGGGGCGGCTGGGAGCAAGTGGGGCTGGCCCGAGCGAGCAGGGTCGAGCAGAGCGAGCGGGGTTGACCGGAACAAGGAAAAAAAAAAAAGAAAACATACTCTCTTCCCATTTTAATATGCATTTGTGTGTGAGACTGACTGTCTTCCACGAATGTAGAGGTGACACACTGGGGAAGAGGGTGTCAGATATCCTAATCTAGAGGAGCAGGAGCCTCCAAACTTGGGTTGGGATGTTTGTATATGAACTCACGTCAACCCCAAAAAGAAGAGCTGCTCACTGACCTGCCCAGCCCACATAGTACTTTTTATCCAATAAGCAAACAGATTTTCAAAGATGAAACAATATGAAAACCCTAAGTAAATATAGAAGTAAATAAATGATCCCTGAGAACCTGGTACCTCAGTATTAAGATGTTGGTTGCTGGACCAGGTAGGATGTTGCCAGACCTTCTCCACTTTCTGTTACCTAATTCCAAATACTCCATGTTGCCCCTAGTGCTGCTTCCTCTCCTCTTTCCATGCCTCCTGTAGATACAACAGACCATTCCCATATTCCCTTCTCTTCATGCCCCATCTCTGTATCTGATACTGCAACTATGGGCAGACAACCCCTGCTCAACCACAAGCCATCCCTGTCAGAAGAATAGGTAGTCTGTCTAAAAATCCACCCTAGTATCTGTTTCCTCAGACCCAATTCTCACATTGACCTTAGCACTGGGACACAATTCTCAGAGGGAAGTTTCCTCTCCCTGTGCCCATGCTTCCTATAAACTCCACAGACCATCCATAACTGTCCTTCTTTTCCCTCCTCAACTATGTCCCAGCCCTAACTTGGGCACACACCTCTTCTCAACCACATGCCACTCTTGCCGGAAAACCAGGCAGGGTGTCCACGGAACTAACACATTTCCTAGTAGCCTAGATGCAGTTTTCTGTTTCCACTACTACTGGTCTAGAACATAAGAGGCAGCTTCACCTCTCTTCTGTTAACTGTCCTATGGATTCCTAAGGTCATTTTTTCCCCCTTGATTCCTCTTCCCTCAACCTCCAAAACCAGCAAGCACTGGCCCTTGAACACACCCCAAAGTAGATCAGTAAATAAGGCAACACTCAGCCAACAAACTGTCTGAAAATCCAGAGAACAAACAGAAACTCAAAAACAAAATGCCCACTCTAAGAAGGCAAACCCAGGCTGGAAAGATGGCTCAGCTGTTAAAGGCTAGGCTCACAGCCCCAAATAAAAGAGAAGACAAACCCAGAAATCAGCACCTAGACCGATAATCACACCAAAACCTAGATGCCCAGACACCAGCTTAGGAACATAATAACAGCCAGGAAAATATGTCACCAAAGGAACAAAACTATCCCCCCCACAGCAAATCCTGCATATTCCAATATAGGTGAAAGCACAAGAAAAAGACCTTAAAACCAACTATGCAAAGATGATAGAAGTCCTTAAAGAGGAAATGGATAAATCTCTTCCTAAAAAATTGCAGAAAACACAATCAAACAACTGGAAAAGAAAAGAAAAAGAAAAACTAATTCCATATATAAAGGGAAGAAAAATCAAGTAAAAAAGTGAAGAAAACATAACTGCTCATAACCTAAAAATGGAAATAGAAACAATTAAGAAAGCACAAACTGAGGGAACCCTAGCAAGGAATCTTTTGGACTGCAACGAGGAACTATAGAGGCAAAGTTCACCCACAGAATAGAGATTAAAGACAGAATCTCAGGCATTGAAGGTACAATAGAAGGAATGAATACACAGCATAGAGAGAGTTCCATCTAAAAATTCATAACGATTTATAACATGAACATTGATTCCAAAGCTATGTCATGAGAAAACTCAGAGTTTGCAACAGGATTATAAACCAGTACACACACTAGCACAATGTGACATCTATTCTTACAACAAAGATATAATAATCAAGAATGTGTATAAGATTTGTGAAAAATGATGGAATGGAGGAAAAAAAAAACCAAAAAAGCTAAGCTTAAAAATATATTCAAAGCCGGGCGTGGTGGCGCACGCCTTTAATCCCAGCACTCGGGAGGCAGAGGCAGGCGGATTTCTGAGTCCGAGGCCAGCCTGGTCTACAAAGTGAGTTCCAGGACAGCCAGGGCTATACAGAGAAACCCTGTCTCAAAAAAAAAAAAAAAAAAAAATATATATATATATATATATATATATATATATATATATATTCAAGTTTTCACCAAAATACCTAAGGAAACTACACAAGCAATAATTTGAACTTGACCTATGTTACCTGTGATTGTATGTATATACAAATTAAATAAACACAGACTTCATGAGTCCTGTAAACATAACTCAAAATGTACCCTAAACTGTTGTATTTTGACTGTCCAGATATTATTGATCTGTCTCCATGCTCTAGAGCATTCTTTGTTAATGGAGGTGATCAGAAAGGTGGGCTATGACTGTGCAGTCCCTCATGACCCCTTGTGGTTTCATGCAGACCCAGCCTTACTGAAGCCCACACAAAACAATGTTGAAGAATAACTAAATGTTTGCTTCATGCCACATGGATTACGTCACAGGATGTGCAATCTGTCCAATCAACCTACCCAAAAGCATGCACACCCGAGAAACTTGTGCATCTCAGAAACTCCTTTTGTACCCTGCAACTGAATTTTCATGAATCGTGCCATTGTGAATGGTCTTAGTGGAAAAGTAAACAGATTCTAATCTAATATTGCTGAAGGATTACCCCTATAATCTCCTTTCTACTAATTTTTAAACTACTTATAAAATTCGACACATAAAACTGAATGTGGGGGCCGGGCGTGGTGTCGCATGCCTTTAATCCCAGCACTTGGGAGGCAGAGGCAGGCGGATTTCTGAGTTGGAGGCCAGCCTGGTCTACAAAGTGAGTTCTAGGACAGTCAAGGCTTTACAGAAAAACCCTGTCTCAAAAAACCAAAACCAAACCAAACCAAAACAAAACTGAATGTGGAATGCAAGGGTCAGGACTTATGGAAACCAGACCTCCAGTTTCCCAGTCTGTCTCCCTACTATATGCACAGCAAACAACTGCCTTTGTGTACACACTGGACAGTGATATTATAAGCACCACAGCTTTACACTGGCAGTGCTCTTCAGCCTCCCCCTCCCGGGAAATCCACACTCAGAAAGGGGAACAGGCCAAGGGCCTGGGCTCAGATCACCACAGTGACCAATAGAACCACAGTCTGACTGACAGTTCATCTCAGTCACAGCAGATCAAACTCTGAGAGCTCAGCAGGCATGTTCTCCTGGCCTGGGGACAGTGTTCCCACACTAACCATGGCATAGCTTGTGGTCTTCCTCACAGCTTGCTACAGATACATGCTAGGAGAATCCTGGAAAGAACCTGCAAGCTACCTTCCACTGGTGATCTTGATGGCTAGGCCTGCCCAGCTGAGCCTCAGGACAGTAGCAGCTCCTTTACTAAGGGATCAGAAAGCAAATGACTCAGACAGCTGAAACTTTCCTAACTCTGCCCTTCCACCCTAGGTGCAGACAGAGCCCTAGTCTAGGAAGATTGTATTTAATAGAATGTTCCAGTTTTCCAGAGCACTTATTTTCTTCTTCCAAGACACTGGGTCCTTTGTTTGCATATTCCATTACACACACAATGTCCAATGCGGCCAGCTCTACTCCTAGTTGGGAAATCCTGCAGCCAAACTTCAGTCAAATTCAAACAGTAACAATAATTAAAGCCAAACATGGTCCTGAATTTTAAAGCAAGTAGCTGTTAAAGGGAGGTGAATGAAAAAAAAAAAAAAAAAAAAAAAAAGGAAATGACTGCTCCTAGGTATCATAGAGGACAACATTTACTACACATGACAGGGAGAGCATAGCTAGAACCAGGAACATCCGGGAGAGTCCAGAGGGGACAAATGTGGAGAAAGGAAGGAGGGGAGAAGCAAGAGCCAGACCAAGAGATCAGGCTGCTGAATGGTAGAGGTAAAAGAGCAGGCAACCAACAGGGTTGGATTACAGGAGGAAAGGCAGCTGGGAGAAGAGCAGCCTAACCCCCAGGCTACAGGGCTAGGTGTGCCTGTATCAGGTAGGTGTGCCTGTATCAGGTAGGGATGCCTGTATCAGGTAGGGATGCCTGTATCAGGTAGGGATGCCTGTATCAGGTAGGGACTGAGGTCTGCAGAGAGAACCTGTCAGGCAGGTTTGCTCTGATTTGTTAAATAGCCCTCTCAGCTACTTTGTTCCAGGGTTTCAGACTTAAAAGTAGGGAGAAAGGAGAAGGATGAAATGATTTAATTATACTCTCAAAGGTTGTGTTTAGAGGTTGAAACATACATTATGGTCCAACATTTTTCAGGGACTAAACATATACTAGACCCTTCAAGTATTACACATATTGTGTATGTTCAGAAAGAACAAATAATATTAATATTAGGCACAGACGCACAAGTTTGTCTAGATTCTTGTATAGCTTGAACCAGAGTAAATGCAAAATTTGGTTTCTAGATATAAGTTCAGTTCCTCATTCACATTCGTGATTGCCCTGCTCTGGGAGCCTCCTAGATGTCCAGTTTGGACTTTTACTGATTGTCTACAATTGATTACCTGACTACTCTTGCTATTGTTAACTACTGTCAAAGCAGAAAGGCCCTCACCTTCTCATTGCTATTGTCAAAGCAGAAAGGCCCTCGCCTTCCTTCTTCTCCCTCCTTTTCTCTGCTGTGATTACACCAGCTTCAAAGTTGGTTAGAGATCTCAATGCTTACACAGGTCCCTTTTTATTTGTAACCCCCTCACCCCAATCCAGGGAAGTTGGAGGACACCCATTCACTGGCCTCCTTTTCTTCTCACTGACTAGTCAGAGCCCAGCCTGAAAGGAGCAGCAGGACAGTAATTCCAAGCACAGGGCAGCAGAGCAGGATCAGGTGTTCACAGCAAGTCTTAACTACACAGCAGAAGGAAAGGCTGAGAGCTACAGGAGGTGCTGCTCTAAACAAACAAAAATATGAAACATCTTTAGAAAAAGGAATGAAATTCTTAAGGAATAGGAAACACTGGCGAATAAAAATGAGGTCAGAACGGCGATGCATAAAGAATATGAAAATTTAAAAGTAATATCAACAACTTGACTTTTTAAAAAAGACAAATATTGCTGAGAGCCAGCCCCAACGTGGGGTGTTTCTTCTTTCTTGTGGGTTCATCTTGCAGCAGCGGAAGGGGAAGAGTGAAGGTGGAGGGTAAGACTTTGTCTTACGAATTTCTGGGGTAAGTCTTTGTTTTATGAGAAATTTAGGGTTGCTGTATAATGAAAAGTTGACTTATCTAAGCCTAGGTTGCTATGCTCCTGTAGCTGGCCTGCCTTCTGTCATCCTCTGAGGCCGGAAACTGCAGTTCTGCCACTTAGTGCCTCTTCCTCAAGCCACAAAGAATTAAGTAAATAGCCCTTGTTCTACCTCAACAGGAACTGCTGGGCTCTTACTTCCAGCCTGCTAGTCAGAAGTACCAGGAAGAGAAGGCATTAGAGAAGTGATTATAGAGTTTATTACTAGTTGTAAAAAGTTTCTTATAAAAGCTAATTAAGGGGGAAAGTGGGGGAATCCTAAGTGATGGAAAAGGAAAAAAATCCTCTAAGATTAGTATAACTGGGGAAAGGCAAAAAGTCTCCTCATAGATCTCTGCTCCCCGTGATCTCTTTGTCCTCAGTACTTATACATCTTCCAGAATACATGATCACATGTTACAAAGTTCATCACAAGTTTACACACACACAAAAAATCAAGTCATAAATTGAAATAGAAGTTTACAACAGCGAATGTTTACATGCATATCCATTAGGATTAATTATCTGGCTAAACATCCATCACCTGTCTGAGCTCCACAGGTTCACTGAAGGTTTAAAACCATAACTAACGTATTAGTGAAGTTTTGTATAGATAAACCCAGTTGATATTTCATCTTCTGTCCTAGCACCTATAATAAATCATTAGTTGCCTTTTAATGACCTTTGGTTAATTGTTTTACAACCTCTTGGAATGTGCTCTGAGTAGGAGAAAGTCTGGTTACCATCTAAGAGAAATTAACTGGTGACACTTGGGAGACTGGCAGAGTTCTCATTGCAGCTTTGACTATCAGAAAAGGACCTAATAGCATTCTCATTATCAAAAGAGCTTAATAATCACAGATATAATTTTAGGAATTCTTATAGGATCATCATTAAGACTTAAGTCATCTATTTCCGTATATAGCATCACTACCAGATAGTACATCTTTGTGGATCTGCAGAGATCTGTTCGAGAGGGGTATGCTCCTACTTAGTGATTGTTATATATGTTTAATAATAACAGGAAAAGCATATTAAAAGCAGGAATCTTTCCTAAAATTAGTCCCTCACAAAATTAGTCCCTTGCTTAATGAGGGCTCACCTGTCGCAGATTATATAATAATCCGAGACAGGCCACTTAAGGATGATCACCTGCTAGTTATTAGCTTGTCCCATTATGGCTCCTGAAAAAATATAATTGAAAGAACACATAGGAATAATGACTTTGAAAAGAGCTGGCCCTTCCCTGTTAGAAGGAGTGGCATTAATATGATAGTGTTTGACCTTGTCCCTATGTGCAATGTTAGCTGCTGAGATCTCTAACCTGACACACAGCCAATAACATGTGTTCCAAATTTTGAGCTGACTTAACTTAAATAGAAATTCAATATTCACTTATTTCAGGTAACCAACCCAAATTGTACACCACCAATTTAAAAACACTGTTGTGGTAAAATCCTTTAACTCAAAAATTTAGGAATTTTCATTAATAGGAAAGCAAGGCCATTGCCTGGGGATCATGAGACTGGGATCAATGGTACCTGAGTCAACATAGCTTGTCGAAAAAATAAGAAATAAAAAAATAAAAATAAAAATCACCTTCTATAACAGGGAAGAAGATGCAGCTATCCTAGAATAATATACCTTCCCCAGGAAGGAATCACTCCACAAACAATTACAAGATTAATTAAGAAAAATCTCTTTAATTGCAGCATATATTCAGCTCTGGCTAATGCTTAGAGAAGAGACAGCCAAGAACAGATTTTACATTCCACATATGCTGTCTCATGTAAATCTCTCTTAGGTTCCAGCCCTGGGCTATGTTTTAAGCAATTAAAATATGGACTAGAGGCTGCAAGTCCCACAGATGGGAGACTTACACAGAAAAGATATAACCTGAATTATTTCCTAAATAAACCAGTGCCCTGAAACAGCAGGACATTCATCAGTGACAAGGTCCTGAGATGGAGGAGCCAGAAGATGAGAAGACAGGAAAAATTAAAGGCAAAAAAGTAACAAAGCTGGGATTGGGATATTTTGGACAACCTCTGACTTATGCCAAGTAGGGTTCTGAAGAATATCATCTTGTATACTTCTTACAGGGACAAAATGGAATAAAATAGGAGACTTGTACAAAGTCAGCACAAATTACCATGAATGGGAAAAACACAGACAGGATCTAATAGAAGAATGTTGTACAAAAGGAACACTGAACATCTCAAAAACATTACAGACCAAGCCCACACTGGACTCGGGACTGATAACCATAGCCGCATGTGGCAGGAAGAGTTGGGATCTCAGGATCTGAAGCAACCCATCCCCAAAGGCCCTGGCCCCAGACCACTACCAGCTCTCCCAAGCACCTTCCTTGCTTTAAAGAAGGAGCTCTATTTTATTCTCAATACATCAGGGCCTTAGGAAAAGCTCCTAAGCCTAAGCCCCAGGCTGTTACTAGCTCTGGAGACTGAGAAGGAACTGTGCCATTCCCCATACGTGAAGACCTCACCACAGCAGTGATTTTCCTTTTCAGAGTTATCACCCAATGTAAACTTGCCCATGTGGCAAAACTATGCTTTGCTCAAGAAGAAAACCAGACCTTTATGGCACACCAGGCCTTAATGTTGGTCGTGACCCTATTTTGCCCATTAGAGCCACTAGTTAGAGGCCTGTACTTTGATATCAGGATGAGCTTAATTCATGATTGTAAACCAGATTTGTCTCCTTTGTTATGGTTTGTAGACAAATGTCTGGACAATCCTGGTAAACAAACACATATACTAGCATTCTATTATCCGTGGGGTGTTTTAGAGGCAGTCCTCCCCAGTAGCTACATTCTACTTGGTGTCACTCTAAGTTTTGGTAAACCCTTTACATCATCAATTTTACGCTTCTAAATCAAAGCTTAATATTGGAGTGCTACCCCAAACAAGAGATGCCTTTTACAGCTTCCACAAAATTAATGCCAAAGGGATCTTACACCTACATATCTACATATTAAATTTAGGGCTAAATGCTAAGGCCAGAACTTCCTGAAGCTACCAGAGAAACCAAAGCTCTCCGCGTCTGGCTTCTTGCCAAGGATGTTTCTACAGAGAAACCGTTTCCCCAAATGCTTTGTGCAGATGCAGCCACCCTAGTGAGGTTATTCAGAGGCCACCTCCGGGTCCAGGGAGAGAACAGGACCACGTGGAACTTCACAAGAAGCGGCTTCTGTCAGGCTGCTGTTTATCACGGAGTCCCAGGAACGACCCATGACACCAGTTCCCTCTGCTCATCCGCCTTTTGTGGGGCATGGCCCTGCACTTACCATGTTGGGACTTCTGAGCTTGTCTGGGGCCGGCACACAGAACACGCCAAGAAGATTCACTCGGGATTGCTTAGCTTCAGAGAGGAGGAACTTGCAGGAAAGCTCCCGGAAAAGCCCGCCTTCTCCTCTGATTACAGGACCGCATATATATATGCTGATTGGCTAGTGAGTCTTGAGTGACATAAGCACCACCTTTAGGGTTAGAGTGCGCGGAAGGGACAGTGTGGAATAATTCCAGGCACAGGCTGCTAGTCAGAGGCCAGTCCTTTTGCAGATCTGCAGAGCTTTTCATTTCAGTACATCTTGTGTCTGTTTTCCCACCCAGGTCCGGGGAGGATCCACAATTCCAGCTTCTGGATGGTCAGCTACCTGCTTCTCCCCTTCGTGGGCAGTGACCCTGTTCTACCTTGTTGCAAAGTTGGAGCTGTCCTGAGCTCCAATCATAGCACCAGTACTTCCCCTTCTTCCTCCAGCATTCAAGGGCCATAACTTGCATAGCCCATTTCTCAACTTACAGTGGAGTTATCATCCTGTCCCACAAGTGAAAGGGTGCCCAGAATATTAACTATTAGAGATGGATATTAGGAAACAAGAGTTTTGTTTTGTGTCTTCTTCAGGGTTCAGGTAAAGTGCTTTTCACCTAACATTTAAGAGTCAACCCTCAGAGCCAAGCAGGAAGCACATGACAAACACTGTGGAGCATTCTTGTTAGCCAGCCCATCTTCCTCCGTGCTTTGGTAAAACAAACAAACAAACAAACAAACAAACAACAAATCTCACAGCTCTATTAGTAAAGTTTCTCTAGATAAAGAGAACTGTTAGAATCAATCTCTCACGTTGGAAATGGATTTATTAGAATGGCTCAAGAGCTGTTTTGTTCTACTAGCCCAACAGTGCAAAGTTGAAGAACCCAGTAGTGGTTCAGTCCATGTGGTCACATGCCTCAGCTGGTCTTCAGTATAGATCAGAATGCTAAAGAAATTGTGGTGTCCCTTCTCCACCAACATAATTGGTGCAATGACCTGAGCCATGCCGCACCCAATGGCATCCATTGTGTTGTTAACTAGGCTAAGAGATAGCCCGGCTCCCCCCTGCAGCCAGGTTCTGCTCACCATCTAGGTCACCCGGCTCTGCCCAGCTTACCAGAGGCCCACCTACGACCAGCCCACCTGCGCAACCTACAAGATGTCACGAGACTTCAGGGTTCCTGCCAAACTCCAGAACGCCTGCGCAGAAGACAGGGGGCAGGTTTCCCTTCCTTTATCCCCAAATGCTTGTCCACCATTAAACAGTCGTTCTAAGCAGAAGCAACCATGTAGCCTCGGAGTTCTTCTTTCTTCCCCCACTCCCTTAGTTTCATTTCAGCTTCGGGCCAATCCTCCAGGAACTTCGTTCACTGCGGGCAGTGGACCCCAACAAGAAATAAGCTCTAATGCCTGGCTTAAAAAAAAAATGAATTTGCTAGCCAGAGGTAGGGCAAGTAGACAAAGAGAAAGAGGTATCTAGCATCTTCAGTGTTCTTTATGTAAATAAGCCACCACCATAAGGTGTGGCCTAGATTAAGATGGATCTTGTCAACTCAAAAGATTCAGATTATATAAGGGTTTTTCCAATTCAAAATCTATAATTCAGGAAAAAAAACCCACAATAGCCAACTATTTGGATTTTAGCTAATTCCAGATATATTTAACTTGACTACCAAGAATAGCCAGTACAACTATCTAGACAAGAACAGATAAGATTTTTTTTTTCTTGTGGCATGGAAGGAGAGCATGAGAGCCATTTCCAAAGCAATGATTTTTTTTTCTAAAAATGGAAGCATTGAGTCTTAAGGAATGTGGATATGTTCACATAGAGGTTTGCCTACTCCAAAGCATGCTAAGTTAAATCTTCTTCTGAACTTGCTCTCAAGGTAAAAGCAGAGATTTTTAGGGGCATTCTTAGCTCAAACTCATGAAGAAATATATATAAATTATAAAAATGATGGACAGAAATGCCTGCGGGGTGTCCATCTTGTACTACAAGATCTGAGCTGAAAATTAAAAAAAATAACACTGTGAAAGTAGATTGCTCAGGAGCCAATGCTACCTGCTAAGCATGATATGTGATCTAACCAATAAATGCATCAATGCCACAATTCTCAAATATAGAAAAGAAAAAGAACACAAATGCTAAAATGCCATGGACCAAACTTGCCTATATATGGTTTCCTAAGAGTACGATATTTGAGAGCAGAAGGAAAATAAGCAACTTGAAATCAAATCATGGGTCCAAGCTGGTGGCATTGCTTCTGCTTGCTTGTGCCCTCTCTCTCTGTCTCTCTGTCTGTCTCTGTCTGTCTGTCTGTCTGTCTCTCTCTCTCTCTCTCTCTCTCTCTCTGTATGTGTGTGTGTATGTGTGTGTGTGTAGGGGGTGTTTCTGCTCTGCTCTAGCTTTTTCTTTCTATTCTTTTTTTTTTTTTTCCTTGTTCCAGTCAACCCCGCTCGCTCTACTTGACCCCGCTTGCTCCGGCCAGCCCCACTTGCTCCCGGCCGCCCCCGTACGGCCCCTGCTTGTTCCAGCCAGCCCCGCTCGCTCCGATCGGCTCCGCTTGCTCCGGTTCGGCCCCACTCGCTCCGGCCCTGCTAGCTCCGGCGTCCCCGCTTGCTCCGGCCGTCCCTGTTCGGCTCCGCTCGCTCCGGACAGCCTGGCTTGCTCTCTCCGGTCCAAGGATTCATTTCTTATTATTCTTCATAAGTACACTGTAGCTGACTTCAGACGCACCAGAGGAGGGTGTCAGATCTTGTTACGGGTGGTTGTAAGCCACCATGTGGTTGCTGGGATTTGAACTCATCACCTTCGGAAGAGCAGTCGGGTGCTCTAACCCGCTGAGCCATCTCACCAGCCCCCTTTCTTTCTATTCTTAAAACTCTCTGGTTGAGACAGGTATCTTTCTGCTCAAGACAGCTCTCTCTGTATGCTAGTTAAAAATATAAGAATTCTTGGATCAACTGGCCTAGTCAAAAAGAAATCTTCCAAAAGTAATTCTTGGGGTTATTAGAATCAGAAAGCAATTATATTAGTACTAGTAATAATAGTAACAATAATAATAATAGTAATAATAATTCTAAAAGAGCTGTTTTGCTGGATCACTGCTAGAAACCATTTTAAAAGAGCTGTGCCAGCTGTCTAAGTAATTCTTTGGATTTCTGATCTCAGAAATCCCTTTAGAAAAAAATTCTTGAAGAGCTGTGTTCACTCTCCAGTGATCTTCAGATATCTCACTCAACTTTCACTACAGAAAAATTCTAAAAATGAACTGCTATCGTTTCCTGTTAGCTCTTGTCATGCAGACAGAAAACCCAGGTTTTTTTTTTTTAATCATGTATGAATTTGGATATTTATTTCAGGATCCCTTTTGATTATTCTATGAATCAACACCTGTGACCACAATCTCTTGAAACTTAGAAGACAGAAGTGCATTTTTTTTAACACTGCAAAAGAATTCAGAGATCTTGCATGCCTCTGATAAGCACAGATGAAAAATTGGCTGGGTGTGTGTGTGCTGGAGGGACATAGCATGGTTGAATTCAGCTGAACACTTCAAGATAGGAAAGGCCACTGCTGAAAGTATTTCAGTTGCAAGGAAATCTTGGCATGTTGGTGTTTGTTAGACATTGGGAAGGCCATTTATACCACCAGCATTTGTGGGATAATTTGGACATCAGCCTATGCCATAACCTCTGTATATGTGTGATGTGGAGGGAAAAACCTAGAGAATTCAAGCTACATGATCACATTTTGATACAGAATATTTGAGTCACAGCACTGGACACTGAGGTCTTTATAATATTGGAATGTTTTCTTGGCTTCATGTTAGAGCTGTCCAATGATTCTTCCTCTTGGAAGAATAAATTGTGTAACATGGGTTTGATTTATCTAGAGCCCACAGTTCAGAAATGGATATTTTAAAGAAACATTGAATCTTTACTGTGGATTTTGAAAGAATGAAGCTATTTCAAAACTTGGATTGTGTTATATTATGATAATAACATTAAATCTTGGGGTCAATATAGAAAGGAAAGCTTAAGAATTGATAGTGACATATTTGCCAGTTGAGTTGAGTAGATGTCAATTGTTCTGGCTACATTTTTTCATCAAAATGGCAAAACTGGGAAAGGAAACCAAAATACAGAAAGAGCATAATTCATATTGTACTGTACACAAGTGTGTTGGGAAATATCATGATAATGATTGATGTGGACTCGTTAAGTTCCACCTGGCACCAGGTGATCCTGAGAACGGTGGCTGACTATGAGTCTAGAGAGCAAGCCAGTAGACTGTATTCTTCCATGGATTCCACTTTCATTTCTGGCTCCAACATTTCTATTCTGCTTCATTTTCAGACTTTTCTTCCCTCAGTGATTCACTCTGAGCTAAATGTGCAAGTCAAATACACCCTGTCTTCCCCATGTTGCTCTTGGTTATGCTCTATATCACAGCAATAGAAAACCAAAGAAGACAGCTCTCTTCTCTGTAAATGTTGACATTTGTGTTCCAAGATTCCAAAGGACAAGATTTCATTCTTCACCCCATACAATATTTAAGACTTTGTTGTTGTTGTTATTGTTGTTCCGTATTGTACATTACAGGATAGGTGGCCCTGAATGCTTAGGTACTTCTGTCTGCCTAACCTGTATATCATTATAGAAGAACTAGGAAGAGGTGTATGTATTACTATGTCTGCCAAGGATATGGGCTTTGTGGGTCTAAACTGATGTCTTTACAGTATGATTACAAAAACATTATACATGGACTCTGTTCCCATCTGAAGTAACCTAGACTTTACAACATTTTTCACACTGTAAATCAGTGTAAAACACACAGCATATGCTAGTGAATAACAGTGTGAGTTCTCTTACACAAGGAAGACAAGAACCTTACTTCCTGGTAGGAAGTACTGCTGGTAAATTCCAGAAGCTATTTAAATTATTTACAAAGAAACATTTGAATGTCATTCTTAGTCTTTTCGTTACAAGGTAAATCATAGACCGGAGCTTAGGTTTAATATATGATTTTGATGGGTAGGTAAGTAAAAAACTAGAACTTAGGACTACAACTAAACTCCACAGACTGAAGTATTCATATTTTATGATGCAATAATGACTGGAGGCAGTCTGACAAAAAACTTGGCACAAACCTATTAGTTGCAATCCTTTGGGGGTCAAAAGACATTTTTACAATGGTTGTCTGCAAATTTGTTGTTTATTTTAGGATTGGGGTCACCACAACATTAAAAAAAAAAGTTGGCATTATCCCTGGTGTAAATGTATGCACCAGGGTGGTGTCCCCATCCCTCTCAGAGGACAAGGGGAGTGAGTCTGGGGAGGTACTGTGTATGGCAGGATGGGAGGCAATGATTGGGATGTAAAGTGAATTCGATAGATTAATAGAAAAGTATGTTTCTCTTTACCTAAGGTCTCTTCAGGCTAACAGAAAATGATTTAATATGTATGTCCAGGCTGGACGAAAACTCATGTTCCTCCTCCCTCTGCCTTCCTCAGCAAATTCTACCAGAATTCACCAAGAGGCTGGTGGAAGCAGATGCAGAGACCCACCAGAAACTTTAAATGGATCTAGGAGTGTCTTGTGAAGAGGTGGGGGAAAGGATGGACCCCGCCGGAGGGGTAAAGGACACAACATGAAGACCGACAGAGTCAAGAAATGTGGGCTCTTGAGGACGCAGCAACCAAAGAGCATGCATGGGCTGAAGCTGGCACCCTGCACTTATGTGGCAAATGTGCAGCATGCATGGGCTGAAGCTGGCACCCTGCACTTAGGTGGCAAATGTGCAGCATGCATGGGCTGAAGCTGGCACCCTGCACTTAGGTGGCAAATGTGCAGCATGCATGGGCTGAAGCTGGCACCCTGCACTTAGGTGGCAAATGTGCAGCTTAGTCTTCATCTGGGTTCCCTGAAAACTGGAGGAGGGTCTGTGTCTGACTCTGTGACCTGGCTTTGGATCCCTTTCCCCTATCTGGGCGACCTGGTCTGGCCTCAGTGGGAGAGGATGGGCCTAGTCCTGCAGCGGCTTGGTACCCATGAGGAGGGAAAAAAGGTGTAAGGGCACGTGATGTTGGTATTGGGAAGAGAGGAGGGGGGCTGAGATCAGAATAAAGTGGATAAATAAATAAATAAATAAATAAATAAATAAAAAAAACATTTAAGCTCAACATGTGACAATTTTTGAAAATATAAACTAATATTACCAGATATAAATTTGTGCCTCTGGAAAAAAATCATTTCATTAGAATAAATTTCTAAAAATGAAGTCTCTGATTTAAAAAATAAAAAATAAATACATATGTCTAATATCTAACCTTTTTGTTTTTACTAGCATAGTAAAGCTATAGCTGTTTATCTATTCATTTATTTATTTTGGAAACTGAGTCAAACAAGAACCTGATATATTGTATAATGATATATCATTTAAGAATCAAGAAAGTTTCCAGTCTCTATGTTATGGAAAGAGCTTTAATCATGAAATCATCATTTTTTATTTCGGACTATTAAGGATAATTCAGAAATGTAAGTTAATAGTCATTTTATAAATGATCAAATTGTTTAATATGTTAAGAACTGTATTTGTAGTAATGCTAAATATAACAATAAAAAACACGATAAGTTTTATTTAGCCATTTGTTTTTTGTTTGTTTTAATTATCTTTAATCTTTTTTTATAGTCCAGTTTTTACCTCCTCCCAGTTTGCCCCTCTTACATTTCCTTATCCCATTCGTCCTTCCAGTCTCCAAGAAGATGTACCCAGCCTCCCACCTTCCCCCATCCCACCCCATCCCACTCCACCAGGCCTTCCCACTCCCTGGGGCCTCAAGTCTCTCAAGGGTTAGGTGTCTCTTCTCTCACTGAGGAAAGACCAGGCAGTCCTCTGCTATACATATATCAGGGGCCTTGTGCCAGCTAGTGCATGCTGCCTGGTTGGTTAGCCTTCTGTATTATGACCAAACAACTAAAACTAGACAAAGATTATTTAACTCAGATATGCTTTGTAGATACTTAGCCTCAAATCTGCCAGACATGTGCTGAACATGACACATAAGATGTTTAAAAGTTCTATGACAGACAGAGACTCTCAGATCCTCATAATGACATCCAAGGTCTCCACAAGATAATAGATACAGAAACAACACATTCTACCTGATTGTGTTACTGCTAAGCACTGGGAAAGCCTGTCCCAATGCCTCTCCCAGCCCTAGAACATGGCCTAAACTGTGGACAACCAAGACACAAGAGAATTGATTGTCCCACTTTGCATAGACAAGTTGATGTCAGTTCCTCACATTTTCCTTTATAGGAATGTATACTTCTGGCCCCATTGCAACACAGACCCCAGGGAGCTTGGGACAACTGTCTAGGTAACAGAGTATGGATGAGTCTCTGCTATTTGAATTGATACATACATAGGCCATTATAATTTATCCCTTTTGGGTCTCTGATCACATTAAGAGCTAAACTAACTGTAGCTTTGTCAGTTATGCATCAGCAGACAATCAGCTCTTCCCCCCAAGGCTATAAGCACTTTGTTAGTCCATTAGTTAGTTCATTAATTAATTAAAGCTACTGGGTGTCAGCTTAAGAAAAGGTAAGCAGGTTTGCCTTGCTTTCAGGCTTCATGTTAAAGGATAAACAGTTTTCAGATCTAACTTTTTACTAAAAGAACCTGTTTTACAATGCCTATTCTCAATAATAATTACTTATTTATCTGACAAATTATTAAAATTGGTTCAAGTCCATACAAGGTGTACTGACTGGTTTTGTGTGTCAACTTGACACAAGCTGGAGTTATCACGGAGAACGAAGCATCTGTGGGTAATGCCTCCGTGAAATCCAGCTATAAGGTATTTTTTTTGATTAGTGATCAAGTGGGTAGGGCCAAGCCCACTGTGGGTTTTTATCCTGTTTTTTTTACCCCCCTCCCAGTTTGCCCCTCTTCTGGCTTCTATATAAAAGCAATTGGAGCAAGCCAGGGGAAGCAAGCCAGTAAGCGGTATTCCTCCATGGCTTCTACATCCACTCCTGCCTCCAAGTTCCTACCTTTGTGAGTTCCTGTCCTGACTTACTTTGGTGATGAACAGCTATATGGAAGTGTAAGCTGAATAAACCCTTTCCTCCCCAACTTGCTTCTTGGTCATGGTGTTTTGTGCAGGAATAGAAACCCTGACTAAGATCTAAGGATATAAAAACTTAAATAAGTTCTAAGGATTTAAAAAATGATATAAAATATATATAGAGGTAAAGAATGTTTCAAGTTTCCTAGCCCTTCTGTGCTGTTATTGCCCTGAGAATTCTGAAGTTCAAGATCTGATGGAGGACTGACAGCTGATTACTCCATCAAAAGCTCAGAATTCTTAGCTTTTTTGGGTTGTGTTCTAGATATGAATTAAAGATGCTTTAGGCCAGCTAAAATATGTCTGCACAATCCATATACTTTGAGATATGAAGAAATACCTGTACATTTATATATTCATATTTATTTGTATCTTTTAACCTAAAACTATAGTTTATGCTTGATCTTAAAGGTCTGAGTCTACTCCTGTTGTTTTACAGATACCTGTTAACTGCTTTTGTTACAATATGGATTTCAATACAATCATAATGCTAATATATCACTTTTTATAATCTAAAACTTCCTGTGAAATTCAGGGAATCTATCTGTTGCAGGTCAAATGTACTCTAATTACACCCTACGTTTCTGCACCTGCCTAATCCTGAGACTGGGATTAGTCCCTGGTCTTGGGAATCAACCTAAGTTATGCTGACTGGAATCACCTTGGTCCTAGTATGTTGCTCTATAAGGTAATGTCCTTGCTACCCTTCTGACTAAACCTTCTAAGTTCTTAATTTAAAGGGTTCAGATGCTGGGATGAATGGAGGGACCCTGAGAAGCAAGAGACACATCCCTCCAGGAGATCCACCATCAGGAATAAGGAACTGCTTCCAGCAGGTCTGAATGGTGACGTCTCAGAAGCATCAGGGCAGCCCTTTGAAAAAAAGTTGCTCCCATTTCTCCTGACCTTAGCCCTGGACAATGGCTGTATAGATCTCATTTATGTGTGACTGCTCTCCAGTTGACTTTGGTGTGCTTAATGATTCTCTTATATATGATTTTCCTATTTCTTTCTCATTTTGCTCTGGTGAATTCTGTGAAACTAGATGTTCCTTGATATGATGATTCTTAAACAATCAAAAAATCGAGGCATAGGGGGACAGCACAGCATGGTCCTAATGGCCCAAATGCATGCTGTAAAAGAGATTCTGGGAAAATAACCTAACAACGCTGGAGGTGCTCTCATTTTGGAAACAATGTAGTACCTGCATAATGGTCGTTTCAGATTAATGTTTGACTTGCAAACAAAGCTTAAAGAAATTACATCTAAAACTAAATTTAAAAGTGAAACAGAGCCAATACTGCTAGAGTCACACAGAAAGTGAAGGAATTTACTGGAATTATGGAAATCATAATGATTGTGTATGAGAGGCACAATCATTGGATAAGGGAAAAATGGAATAAGGGAACACAAACATAAGATACTTTCATTCAGAAAGGAAAAAAGCTATGGAAGTAGTTATGAAATAAGTTTTGGACAACATTTGGCAACTTTTTACTTGCTTATCCATACATATCCTGGTCTCCTTTGGATATGTATGGAAAGCAAGTAAAAAGTAGACTCCTAAAAGGAGATATAGAATGCATATAATCATATAGTAGAAAAACTAAGTTAAGTAAATTAAAACACTGGGACTCTTATGAGAGTCATTGTGTGCTACATACAGAAGCAGAAGCTTGGGAATTTCCGAGTTAAGGATTAACCTGATATTTTCGAACCACTGTCTGACACTTTTGCCCATGTCATATATTATTAGAGCTTCACAGAAAACCTCATGTAGCTGGCCTGGGAGCTTTGAGCTCTGAAGTATAATAAGTTTAAAGTTAAAGTTTAAATAATGATAAGTTTACAATTTTTATTTTGGTCACAGACCTGGGAAAAGGGGAAGCTTAAAACTTTGGGGAACAATCATAATTCATAATTCTTAATTCTTTGTGAGATGTGGTTATTCTTTTGAATTTGACACATCTGGTAACGATTGTATGGTGTCTCTCTTTCTAATCCCGTTTTGAATGACAATAAAAGACTGGTGTTAGTCACAGGCAAAAGAAGAATGCAAAAGCAGGAGCTAGGAGAGAGGGAGTGAGCAAATGCAACCTCTAGCCCAAGAGAGTGCTAGTGAGCCAGCAGGAGAGTGTGAGAGAGTGTGAAAGTGTGGAAGTGAGGAAGCACCACCTCAAGCCTTGAAGCTGCCTTTCAGTTTGTTGTTTGTGTCTTCCTTATTCATCTTCCAGATATCTCTGCTTCCAGGTGGAAACCCCAATCCTGTGTTGAGACTGGATCCTGGCCCTCAGTATCACAATTTTTTTTTCCAATTTTTTTATTAGATATTTTCTTAATTTACATTTCAAATGCTATTTCGAAAGTCTCCTCCCCCTTCCCCCCTCCCTGATCCCCTGTCCACCCACTCCCACTTCTTGGCCCTGGCA
>LR749551.1:1381557-1397171 GCA_902729485.2 Mus minutoides
CTACATATGGAGCTAGAGACACGAGTTCTGGGGGTTCTGGTTAGTTCATATTGTTGATCCTCTTCTAGGGTTGCAGACCCCTTCAGCTCCTGGGGTTCTATCTCTAGCTTCTCCATTGTGGGCCCTGTGTTCCATCTTATAGATGATTATGAGCATCCACTTCTGTATGAGACAGCTATATCAGGGTCCCTTAAGTAGGAACTAGCTGTCCTATGCCATAGTGTCTGAGTTTAATGACTGATTATGGGGTGGATCCCCCCTGGTGGGGTAGTCTCTGTATGGTCCATCCTTTCATCTTAGCTCTAAACTTTGTCTCTGTAACTCCTTTCATGGGTATTTTGTTTCCTATTCACAGGAGGAATGAGGTCTTCCTTCTTGATTTTCTTGTGTTTTGCAAATTTTATCTTGGGTATTCTAAGTTTCTGGGCTAATATCCATTTATCAGTGAGCGCATATCCAATGACTTCTTTTGTGATTGGGTTACCTAACTAAGGATTATATTCTCCAGATACATCCATTTGCCCAAGAATTTCATAAATTCATTTTTTTAAATAGCAGAATAGTACTCCATTGTGTAAATGTACCACATTTTCTGTATCCATTCCTCTGGGTTCTTTCCAGCTTCTGGCTATTATAAATAAGGCTGCTATGAACATAGTGGAGCCTGTGTCCCTTTTACCAGTTGGAACATCTTCTGGGTATATGCCCAGGAGAGGTATTGCTGGATCCTCCGGTAGTACTATGTCCAATTTTCTGAGAAAATGCCAGACTGACTTCCAGAGTGGTTGTACAAGCTTGCAATCCCACCAGCAATGGAGGAGTGTTCCTCTTTCTCCACATCCTCGCCAGCATCTGCTGTCACCTGAATTTTTGATATTAGCCTTTCTTACTGGTGTGAGGTGGAATCTCAGTGTTGTTTTGATTTGCATTTCCCTGATGATTAAGGACGTTGAACATTTTTTCAGATGTTTCTCAGCCATTCGGAATTCCTCAGTTGAGAATTCTTTGTTTAGCTCTGTACCCCATTTTTTAATGGGGTTATTTGTTTTTCTGGAGTCCAGCTTCTTTAGGTCTTTGGAGATGTTGGATATTAGTCCCCTATCAGATTTAGGATTGGTAAAAATCCTTTCCCAATCTGTTGGTGGCCTTTTAGTCTTGCTGACTGTGTCTTTTGCCTTACAGAAGTTTTGCAATTTTGTAAGGTCCCATTTGTCAATTCTTGATCTTACCACACAGGCCATTGCTGTTCTGTTTAGGAATTTTTCCCCTGTGCCCATATCTTCGAGGGTTTTCCCCACTTTCTCCTCTATAAATTTCAGTGTCTCTGGTTTTATGTGGAGGTCTTTGATCCACTTAGACTTAAGCTTTGTACAAGGAGATAAGAATGGATCAATTTGCATTATTCTACAAGATAACAGCCAGTTGTGCCAGCACCTTGTTGAAAATGCTGTCCTTTTCCCACTGGATGTTTTTAGCTCCCTTGTCAAAGATCAAGTGACCATAGGTGTGTGGATTAATTTCTGGGTCTTCAATTCTTTTCCATTGATCTATCTGTCTGTCACTGTACCAGTACCACACAGTTTTTTTTTGGTTTTTTTTTGTTTTTTTTTAAATCACAATTGCTCTGTAGTACAGCTTAATGTCAGGCATGGTGAACCTGAGGTTCTTTTATTGTTGAGAATAGTTTTTGCTATCCTAGGTTTTTATTATTCCAGGTGAATTTGCAAATTGCCCTTTCTATCTTAGTGAAGAATTGAGTTGGAATTTTGATGGGGATTGCATTGAATCTGTAGATTGCTTTCGGCAGGATAGCCATTTTTACTATATTAATCCTGCCAATCCATGAGCATGGAGATCTTTCCATCTTCTGAGATCTTCTTCTATTTCTTTCTTCAGAGACTTGAAGTTCTTGTCATATAGATCTTTCACTTCCTTAGTTAGAGTCACACCAAGGTATTTTATAGTATTTATGACTATTGTGAAGGGTGTTGTTTCCCTAATTTCTTTCTCAACCCTTTTATCCTTTGTGTAGAGAAAGGCAATTGGTTTGTTTGAGTTAGTTTTATATCCACGTACTGTGCTGATGCTGTTTATCAGGTTTAGGAGTTCTCTGGTGGAATTTCTGGGGTCCCGAATATATACTATCATATCATCTGCAAACAGTGATATTTTCACTTCTTCCTTTCCAATTTGTATTCCCTTGATCTCCTTTTGTTGTCGAATTGCTCTGGCTAGGACTTCAAGTACTATATTGAATAGGTAGGGAGAAAGTGGGCAGCCTTGTGTAGTCCCTGATTTTAATGGGATTGCTTCCAGCTTCTCTACATTCACTTTGATGTTGGCTACTGGTTTGTTGTATATTTCTTTTATTATGTTTAGGTATGTACCTTGAATTCCTGATCTTTCCAAGAGTTTTATCATGAATGGGTGTTGGATTTTGTCAAATGCTTTCTCAGCATCTAAGGAGATTATCAGGTGGCTTTTGTCTTTGAGTTTGTTTATATAGTGGATTACATTGATGGATTTCCGTATATTAAACCATCCCTGCATTCCTGGGATGAAGCCTACTTGGTCATGATGGATGATCGTTGATGTGTTCTTGGATACGGTTTGTGAGGATTTTATTGAGTATTTTTGCATAGATATTCATTAGGGAAATTGGTCAGAAGTTCTCTTTCTTTGTTGGATCTTTGTGTGGTTTAGGTATCAGAGTAATTGTGGTTTCGTAGAATGAATTGGGTAGATTACCTTCTGTCTCTATTTTGTGGCATAGTTTGAGGAGAGTTGGAATTAGGTCTTCTTTGAAGTTCTGATAGAACTCTGCACTAAACCCATCTGGTCCTGGGCTTTTGTTGGTTGGAAGACTATTAATGACTGCTTCTATTTCTTTAGGGGAAATGGGACTGTTTAGATCGTTAATCTGATCCTGGCTTAACTTTGGTACAATTGGAAATTGTTCATTTCCTCCAGGTTTTCTAGCTTTGTTGAGTATAGCCTTTTGTAGTAGGATCTGATGATGTTTGGGATTTCCTCAGGTTCCGTTGTTATGTCTCCTTTTTCATTTCTGATTTTGTTAATTAAGATACTGTCCCTGTGCCCTCTAGTGAGTCTGTCTAAGGGTTTATCTATCTTGTTGATTTTCTCAAAGAACCAGCTCCTGGTTTGGTTGATTCTTTGAATAGTTCTTTTTATTTCCACTTGGTTGATTTTGGCCCTGAGTTTGATTATTTCTGGCCGTCTACTCTTCTTGGGTGAATTTGCTTTTTTTTTTTTGTTCTAGGCCTTCCAGGTGTGCTGTCAAGTTACTAGTGTATGCTCTCTCTAGTTTCTTTTTGGAGGCACTCAGGGCAATGAGTTTTCCTCTTAGGACTGCCTTCATTGTGTCCCATAGGTTTGGGTATGTTGTGGCTTCATTTTCATTAATCATTAGAAAGTCTTTAATTTCTTTCTTTATTTCATCCTTGACTAAGGAATCATTGAGTAGAGTCTTATTCAGTTTCCATGAGAATGTTCGGTTTCTATTATTTATGTTGTTGTTGAAAGTCAGCCTTAGTCCATGGTGGTCAGATAGGATGCATGGGATAATTTCAATATTTTTGTATCTGTGGAGGCCTGTTTTGTGACCAATTATATGGCCAATTTTGGAAGAGGTACCATGTGGCGCTGAGAAGAAGGTATATCCTTTTGTTTTTGGATAAAATGTTCTGTAGATATCTGTTAAATCCATTTGTTTCATGACTTCTGTTAGTGTCCATGTGTCTCTGTTTAGTTTCTGTTTCCATGATCTGTCCATTGGTGAGAGTAGGGTGTTGAAGTCACCCACTATTATTGTGTGAGGTCTAATCTGTGCTTTGAGCTTTACTACAGTTTCTTTAATGAATGTGGCTGCACTTGTATTCGGGGCATAGATATTCAGAATTGGAAGTTCATCTTGGTTGATTTTACCTTTGATGAGTATGAAGTGCCCCTCCTTGTCTTTTTTGATAACTTTGGGTTGAAAGTCAATTTTATCCGATATTAGAATGGCTACTCCAGCTTTTTTCTTCGGACCATTTGCTTGGAAATCTGTTTTCCAGCCTTTCATCCTAAGGTAGTGTCTGTCTTTTTCTCCAAGGTGAATTTCCTGTAAGCAGCAAAACGTTGGGTCCTGTTTGTGTAGCCAGTCTATTAGTCTATGTCTTTTTATTGGGGAATTGAGTCCATTGATGTTAAGAGAAATTAAAGAAAAGTAGTTGTTGTTTCCTGTTATTTTTGTTGTTAAAGTTGGGATTCTGTTCTTGGGGCTGAATTCTGTTAGGATTGTTGAAAGATTACTTTTAATTTTTCCTAGGGTGTAGTTTCTGTCCTTGTTTTGGTGGTTTCCCTTTATTATCCTTTGAAGGGCTGGATTTGTGTGAACTTGGCTTTATCATGGAATACTTTGATTTCTCCATCTATGTTAATTGAGCGTTTTGCTGGATATAGTAACCTGGGTTGGCATTTTGTTCTCTTAGGGTCTGTATAACATCTGTCCAGGATCTTCTGGCTTTCATAGTCTCAGGTGAGAAGTCTAGTATAATTCTAATAGGCCTGCCTTTATATGTTACTTGACCTTTTCCCCTTACTGCTTTTAATATTCTATCTTTATTTAGTATATTTGTTGTTTTGATTATTATGTGTCAGGAGAAATTTCTTTTCTGGTCCAGTCTATTTGGAGTTCTGTAGGCTTCTTGTATGTTCATGGGCATCTCTTTCTTTAGGTTTGGGAAGTTTTCTTCTATTATTTTGTTGAAGATATTTGCTGGCCCTTTAAGTTGAAAATCTTCTTTTTCATGTACTCCTATTATCCATAGGTTTGGTCTTCTCATTGTGTCCTGGATTTCCTGGATGTTTTGAATTAGGATCTTTTTGCATTTTGCATTTTTTTTTGATTGTTGTGCTCATGTTCTCTATGAAATCTTCTGCACCTGAGATTCTCTCTTCCATCTCTTGTATTCTGTTGCTGATGCTCACATCTATGGTTCCTGATTTCTTTCCTAGTGTTTCTATCTCCAAAGTTGTCTCACTTTGGGTTTTCTTTATTATTTCTATTTCCCTTTTTAGGTCCTGGATGGTTTTGTTCAGTTCCATTACCTGTTTGGTTGTGTTTTCCTGTAGTTCTTTAAAGGATTTTTGTGTTTCCTCTTTAAGGGCTTTTACCTCTTTAGCAGTGTTCTTTTGCATTTCTTTAAGTGATTTATTCATGTCCTTCTTAATGTCCTCTACCAGCACCATGAAATATGATTTTAAATCTGAGTCTTGCTTTTCGGGTGTGTTGGGGTATCCAGGACTGGCTGAAGTAGGAGTGCTGGGTTCTGATGAAGGTGAGTGGTCTTGGTTTCTATTATTAAGATTCTTACATTTGCCTTTCACCATCTGGTAATCTCTGGAGTTGGTTGTTATAGTTGTCTCTGGTTGGAACTTGTTCCTCCTGTGATTCTTTTGGCCCCTGTCAGCAGACCCGGGAGTCCAGTTCTCTCCTGAATCTCAGTGGCTGAAGTAGTCTCTGCAGGCGAGATCTCCTCTTGCAGGGAATGTGCACAGAGTTTTGGTGTTCAGACCTGCCTCTTAGGTAAAGTTGAAGACCCTATATAGGGCCTGTCCTAGAAGATGTGTTTGCCTCTGTGGTCTGCACACTCACCTGCACAGACTGGTCTCTGTGGGACCCTTTGTAGTCCATGAGCTGACCTGCGCAGACTGGTCTATGAGTGATCTGGAACCCAAGATGTCTCTCTCACAAGTTCCGGTAGGGAAAGCCCTCCCAGGCTGAAAACTCTCCTCAGGTGGGGAGGGTGCCCAGATGTCTAGAGCCCAAAGCTGGGTGTGTCCCAAAAGGTGCGCTGCTCAGCCATTTGCTCACTCACCCTTTGTGGTCTGTGAGCTGACCTGCGCAGATTGGTCTCTGAGTGACCTGGGAACCTAGATGGCTCTCTCACAAGTTCCCTATAATGATATCTTAGTCATTGTTCTTTTGCTGTGAAGAGACACCACAGCCAATGCAACTCTTATAAAAGAAAGGATGCTCAAAAACAAACAAACATTCGTTTCAGATTTTATTTTCAACAATAAAACTAACATGAAGACTCTTCAAAAGGCAGAGAAATCATGGTTAAAGACACAAGAACAAACAAATTTTATTACCTGAGACCTAGGAGATGATACATTTACCTCAATGAAGTTTCAGTCTGAAGAGAAGATTCAGAAAGGGTATTGACTTCAAGAAGTATGACAAAGAGGGCAATAAAATAAACTACCCCTAATGGAATCCTAAGCAGAAATAAGATTTTCTTTCTTTGCAATAAGGAGATCACTGACAAGAGACAGTGTTAAATTTTTCAAATGGAGAAAGGGCTTTCATCTTGAATTATGGCTCCCTGTGAAAAATAGTTCTTCCTAAGATTGAATGATCATATCTCAACTAGCTGCTGCTAGTATCTCCATTCAGAATTTTTATTATGTTTATGTTTTTTCTTTTTTCCTCTTTCTTTCTTTCTTTCTTTCTTTCTTTCTTTCTTTCTTTCTTTCTTTGTTTCTTTCTCTTTTTTCTCTTTTTTATAATTTCCTTTGATGGCAATGCCACACACACATTATAGGAAACATATGTCTGTCACACCATGTTATACTATAGAAGTGACTGTGTAGAACAGTGTGACCTCAAATTATTCATAGATATATATTTGCCTCTGAAGTGCTGGGATCATGCTATCATGCTTGGCGATACTAATTTTTGAAAAATTAATGTTAGTCATTCTCAGCAACAAAGTCTTCCAAATACCTACTAGGATGGCCCGTTAAGCCTCAATAGAAACACTGTTTGCAACTACTCTCTGTCCCCGCCAGCACACTCCCACCCAGCCACATAACAGAGGTAAGCAAGATTTCTGAATTCTTTTACATTGTTAAAATAAATAAATAAGGGGCTGGTGAGATGGCTCAGCGGGTAAGGGCACCCGACTGCTCTTCCGAAGGTGATAAGTTCAAATCCCAGCAACCACATGGTGGCTCACAACCATCCGAAAGGAGATCTGGCTCCCACTTCTGGAGAGTCTGAGGACAGCTACAGTGTACTTACATAAAATAAAAATAAATCTTTAAAAAAAAAAAAAATAAAATGTACTTGCTGTTTCCTAAGTATCAAGGAACTGGGGTTATGGGCTGATGATTCATAGGATAATCAAAGGGATCCTGGAATAAATAACCAAATTCATATGTAATAAAAAAAAATCCCAGGCTTTTGATCTGCATATGATGAGCTAGCAGGAAGTGATTGCAGTACTTTAAAAAAAATTTTTTTTTCCTGTAATGAGAGCTGAGCTATCTGGAGATCTCTGGAAAGCAAACATAGCTCTTCAAGAATTTTTTCTAACATTCTAATTTCTGAGGTTAGAAACCCCAAGAATTACTTAGAGAGGTGACACAGCTCTGTTAAAATGTTTTCTAGCAGTTATCCAGAGAAGGCTATGTGAAGAGTGAACACAGCAGATTTTTTTTTCCTTTCTGATTTTGATAACCCAAGAATTACTTTTAGAATTTTTCTAACAGTATTTTTGACTTGGTTGGAAAAACCAAGAATTTTTTAGATCAGTTTTTCTGACTTTGGTCAGAAAACTGAGGACCTATCCAGAGAGCTTTTAGAATTTTTACTGGCAGAGAGAGCTGTCTCAAGCAGAAAGCTAGCTGTCTCAACCACAGAGGTTTTAGAATAGAAAGTAAAATCTCTCTAGAGCAGAGCAGAACACACAGTCACTGAGGAAGCAGTCTGGGAAGGCATCTCATCTGGAATGCTATCTCAGCAGAACATAAGCCAGCAGCTTGGACCCATGATTTGAGTTCAAGTTGCTTGTTTCCCTGTTGCTCTCGAACACCCCTTCTCTTAGGAACCCAGACCTAGGTGAGGTTGGTCCTCTGCATTAGTGTTCTCTGTTCTTTCTAGATGTGAGAATTGTGACGTTGACACATTTATTGGTTAGACCACAGATAAAGATTAACAGACAGCATTGGCCCCTTAGCCATCTACTTCTACATTGTCATTTACTTGATGGTTAGCTAAGATTTTGTAATAGAAGATGAACATTCTAGAAGCATTTCTGTCCATCACTTTTATAATTTACATATGTTTCTGCATGACTTTGAGCTAAGAATGCCCTTAAAAATCTCTGCTTTTACCTTGTGATCAAGTTCAGAAGAGGATTTAATATAGCATGCATAGGGGTAGGCAAACCTATATGCGAACATATCCACATTCCCTAAGTAAAGTCTCAATGTTTCAAAAAGGAAGAAGGGGAAGTGTCTTCTGAGAGTTGTGACTAGAGCTCTGGAAAGCTACAAATTTGCAATGTGGCCCACAGTGGGGAGAAGCGGGTAACTTAGCAACAGCAAATTGGAGTTGTGGGTCTTCCCCTGACCAGGGTCGGGGGTGGGGGGTGGGGGGGTGGGGAGGGAAAGACCGGCAAGCAATTGGAAGACAGACACAAGTGGTACTGAAATGCAAATTTCTACAGATCCGGAAAAAGGACTGGCCTCAGACTGGCAACCTGTGCCTGGAATTATTCCGCTGTGTCCCTTCAGCACACTGAAATCCTATGGGTGATGTTAATGTCACTCCAGATTCATTAGCCAATCAGGACATCCGGCAGGATCTGCCACTGAAAAGAGGAGGCGGGCTCTTCCGGGTGCGATTTTGCAAGTTCCTCTTCTAAAGCTGGCAGTGAATGTTTCTGCTTGATGTGTTCTGTGTGCCGCTCCTGGGTGCGGGGAACTCAGGCAAGCCCAGAAGTTCCAACATGGTAAGTGCAGGGCGGTCTCCCACAAAGGGGAGGAGCAGGCGGCTGAGCCGAGGGGGCTGGAGTGCTCGGTAGTCCCTGGGGCTCGGTGGTAAACAGCAGCTTGACAGAAGTTGTGACTTGTGATCCTTTTTCTTTTCTCTCTCTGGACCCGGCGGCGGGCTCGGAATAATCTCACTAGGGTGGTTGCATATACACAAAACATTTGGGGAAAGGGCTTCTGTGTAGAAATATGCTTGGCAGGATGCCAAACTCAGAGAGCCCTAGTTTTTATAGTTTTTTTCAGTAAGTTTTGGCCTTAGCATTTAGGCATTTTACAAGTAGGTATAAGATCCATTTCGAGTTAATTTTGTGGAGCCTGTAAAAGGCATCTCGTGTGTCAGATAGCAGTCAAATATTAAGCTGTGATGTAGAAGAGTAAAATTGATGTAAAGGATTTACTAATGTTTGTAGTGACGGCAAGTAGAATGTAGGTGAGGGAGGACTGCCTCTAAAACACCACACAGATATGTACTATGCTAAAAAAAGGCCTATTGGAGAATAGGATGCTAGTATGCATGTGTTAGTTTACCAGGATTGTCCAGACATTTGTCCACAAACCATAAGATAGGAGACAACTCTGCTTTACAATCATGAACTTGGCGCATCATGACAAAAAAAAAAAGCAGGCCTCTAACAAGTGGCTGCAGGGGTAATGTAGGGTCACAACCAACTTTTAGGCCTGGTGTGCCATAAATATCTGGTTTTCTTCTTGAGAAAAGCATCGTTTTGTCACATGGGCAAGACTACATCTGGTGACAACTTGTTGAAAAGGAAAAACACTGTTTTGGTGAGGACTGGCCTGGTCAAGCAAGGCATAGAACAGCTCCTTTTCAGTCTCCAGAGCAAGTAACAGCCTGGGGCTTAGGCCTTCGGAGCTTCCCCTAAGGCCCGGAAGTACTGAGAATAAAATAGAGCTCCTTCTCTAAAGCAAGGAAGGTGCTTGGGAGAGCTGGTGGTGGTCTGAGGCCAGGACCTTTGGGGTTGGCTTGCCTCAGATCCTGATATTCCACCACATGAGGCTATGCTTATCAGTCCCGAGTCCAGTGTGGGCTTGGTCAGTAATGTTTTTGAGATGTTCTCTCTTCCTGTTTTTCCAGCTTTCTTTTATTAGATCCTTCCTGTGGTTTTCTCACTGTACAGTAGTAGTTTGTGCTGACTTCATACAAGTCTCCTATTTTGTTCCATTTTCCCCCTGTAAGAAGTATACAAGATGCTGTTCTTCAGAAGTTTGCATGGCATAAGACAGCCTATCCAAGACATCCCCATCCCAGCTTTGATACTTTCTTCCGTACACCCCCCCCCCCCCCCCCCCCCCCCCCCCCCCCTTTCTCTGTGTAGCCCTGGCTGTCCTGGAACTCACTCTGTAGACCAGGCTGGCCTTGAACTCAGAAATCTGTCTGCCCCTGCCTCTGCCTCCCAAGTACTGAGATTAAAGGCGTGCGCCACCACTGCTTTCTTTCTTCTACTTTTCCAATCTTCTCATCTTCTGGCACCTCGAACTCAGGACCCCACCACCAAAGAGTGGCCTGCTGTTTCAGTGCGCTGGTATACTTAAAAATAATTCTGGTTATATCTTTTCTGTGTAAATCTCCCATCAGTGGGACTTGCAGTCTCTAGTCCACATTTAAATTGTTTAAAATATAACCTGCGGCTTGGACCTAAGAGAGACTTAAAGGTGACAGCATATGTGGAGTGTAAAGTCTGTTCTTGGCTGTCTTTTCTCGAAGTATTAGCCAGAGCTGAATGCATGCTGTCATTAAAGACATTTTTCTTAGTCAATCTTGTAATCACTTGTGGAGCGATTTCTCCTGGGGAAGGTGTAAGAATTCTAGGAGAGCCTCATCTTCTTCCCTTTTATAGAAGTATTTCTAAGACAAGCTATGTTGACTCAGGTATCTTTGATCCCAATCTCATGCTTCCCAGGCAATAACCTTGCTTTCCTGTTGATGAAAATTCCTAAATTCTTGAGTTAAAGGATTGTACCACAACAGTGTTTGAAAATTCCTCATTTGAGTCATGTCATGGACTGTTCATTTCAGTAACAGGGGAAGGGTTTTGCCTGTGGAGCATGCCTTCTGCCTTCAGACCAGAGCAGGAGGAACAGCTTACTGTGTATGCTGTTAGAAGAAACAGGATAGGCAATAGCTAGACTACAGACTAAAGTTCAAAGGAGTCAGCTGCAGGCATCACCATTATGAAGAAGGACTTGATTCAGACAGGGTGAATGTCTTTGTAATTTTCCAGCATGAATTAATTTATGCATTGTGGTGGCTATTCCTGGTAGTCAGCTTGACTATATCTGGAATGAACTGCAATCCAGAAATTGAGGGAACACCCGTGATCCAGCTCTTGAGGCTTCTGACTCGGATGTTGACATGGGATGACACAAGCTTTTTTGTGTGTGTGGTGGGGAGAGTGGTTCAAGACAGGATTTCTCTGTGTATCCCTGGCTGTCCTGGAACTCACTTTGTAGACCAGGCTGGCTTGAAACTCAGAAATCCGCCTGCCTCTGCCTTCCAAGTGCTGAGATTAAAGGCGTGTGCCACCACTGCAAGGCTGACACAAGCTTTTGATCCAGATCTTGAGGCTTAGAGACCATTCAAAGCTTAGACCAAGACAAGGTCATACACACCTTTAGTCCCAGGAGACTAAGGAAGGCCTCTGAGTTCAAGGCCAGCCAGGGCTACAGCAAGTTTCAAATCTGGGCAAGGTGGTACACACCTATAATCTGGGTCACACCTTCTGCTGGAGGCCTACATAAGGACTATGGAAGAAGGAAGTCCTCCTCCTTTTCCTCCTCTTCTTCTCCTCCTCTTCTTCTTTCTTGTTCTTCACTTGCTTTTACTTATTTGCCAGCACATCTGTTGGGTACTACTTCTTCAGTATTCCAGTTTATACTGAAGACCAGCTGAAACACCTACCCTCCTGGGACTGAGCAACAACTAGATTCTTGGACTTCCCAGTCACAGTTGCTTATTGTTGGGTTAGTTGGAGTGCAGACTGTAAATCATTGTAGTAATTTCCTTTAATATATAGAGACATTCCATAAGTTCTGTGATTCTAGAGAACCCTGACTAATATACATGTGTATAAAAGCAGACCCTATTGGTGGGTGTACAAGTTGACTAGGTTAGCTGGAATGAATTAATATTGAATTTCCATTTAAGAGAGTTATAAAGATATGTGCAGATATTATGAGATATTAACTCATTGGCACAGTTAATTCAGCTCAAGAGATTTTATACACCTGCCATTGCCTATGCATCAGGTTAGAGTTCTCAACAGCTAACATTGCACATCGGGACAAAGTCAAACACTATCTTGTTAATGCCATTTCCTCTACCTGAGTAGGGTGTGCTCATTTTCAAAGTCATACCTATGTGTTCTTTCAATTATATTGATATTTTTACAAAGTCAATTGTTGATGTTACTTTTTTTTATTAGATATTTTCTTCATTTACATTTCAAGTGCTATCCCATAAGTCCCCTATACCCTCCCCCAGCCCTGCTCCCCTACCCACCCACTCCCACTACTTGGCCCTGGCATTCCCCTGTACTGGGGCATATAAACATTGCTAGACCAAGGGCCTTTCTTCCCAAATAATGGCCAACTAGGCCATCTTCTAATACATATGCAGCTAGAGACATGAGCTCTGGGGGTTCTGATTAGTTCATATTGTTGTTCCATCTATAGGTTTGCAGACCCCTACAGCTCTTGGGTACTCTCTCTAGCTCATACATTGGGGACCCTGTGTTCTGCCCTATAGATGATTGTGAGCATCCACTTCTGTATTTGTCAGGGACTGTCAAAGCCTCACAGGAGACAGCTATATCAGGGTCCTTTCAGCAATATCCTGCTGGCGTATGCAGTAGTTTCTGCATTTGGTGGCTGATTATGTGATGGACCACCCGGGTAGGGCATTCTCTGGATGGTCCATCCTTTCATTTTAGTTCCAAACTTTGTCTCTGCACCTCCTTCCATGTATATTTTATTCCCTAATCTAGGGAGGAATGAAGTATCCACGCCTTGGTCTTTCTTGATTTTCTTGTGTTTTGGAAATTGTATCTTGAATATTCTAGGTTTCTGGGCTAATATCCACTTATCAGTGAGTGCATTGATGTTACTTTTTAATTTTCATTTTCTTTATGTATTGCTGTTCTGATCTCTTATTTTTACCCTCAAATGTTTTCCATTCATTAAGAATTTCATTCCTTTTTCTAAACATGTTTTGTATTTGTGTGTGTTTAGAGCAACGTCTCCTGTAGCTCAGCCTTTCCTTATAGTTAAGACTTGCCGTGAACACCTGATCCTGCCTCTGCTGTCCTGCTGCCCCTTTCAGGTGGGGCTCCAACTGGTCAGTGAGAAGAAAAGGAGGACAGTGAATGGGTGTCCTCCAACCTCCCTGGATTGGGGTGAGGGGACTACAGATAAAGAGGGACCTCTGTAAGCATTGAGTTCACGGACCAATTTTGAAGCTGGTGTAATCACAGCACAGAAAAGAAGGGGCAGAAGGAAGGTGAGGGCCTTTCTGCTTTGACAGTAGTTGACAATAGCAATGAGTACTCAGGTAATCAGTTTTATGAATAGTCAGTTTTAGACAATCAGTAAAAGTCCACATTGGCATCTAGGAGGTTCCCAGAGCCCAGCAATCATGAGTCTGGATAAGGAACTGATCTTATTTCTAGAAACCAAATTTCTGTATTTAAACTAGTCCAAGTAACACAAGATCTAGACAAACTGTTGTGACTGTGCCTAACAGGAATATTATTTTTCTCTGGCTTAAAATACACAATATGAGTGAAAGATATAAGTAATACTTGATGGGCTCTAGGACATACGTTTAGTCCCTGAAGAATGCTGGACCATAAACCATGTTTTAACTTTTAAAAATCCTTCTCCTTTCTCCCTACTGTTAAGTCTGAAACCCTGGGACAAATGGCTGAAGATCCTATTTAACAAATCAAAGCAAATCTGCCTGTCAGGTTCTCTCAGCAGACCTCAGTCCCTACCTGATACAGGTATGGTTTACAAACCTAGCCCTGTAGCCTGGGGGTTAGGCTGCTCTTCTCCCAGCTGCCTTTCCTCCTGTAATCCAACCTTGTTGGTTGTCTACTCTTGTCGGATGTAAATCTACCACTTATCATCCTGATATCTTGGTCTCTGGCTCTTGCTTTTCTCCTCCTTCCTCTCTCCACATTTGTCCCCTCTGGACTCTCCCAGATGTTCCTGGCTCTGCCTATGTTAAGCAGTCATGTCCTTTCTTTTTTATTTATTTGTTTTTTTTTTTTTTATCCACTTCCCATTAACTGCTTCTTGCTTTAAAATTGATGATCATCTTTTGCTTTATTTGTTGTTACTGTTTGAATTGACTGAAGTTTGGCTGCAGGACTTCCCAACTATGAGTAGAGATGGCTGCACCGGACATTATGTGTGTAATGGACTTTGCAAACAAAGAACTCTAGTGTCTTGGAAGAGGAAAATAAGTGCTTTGGGCGTCGAGAAAAATCTATTAAATACAGTCTTCCCAGATTAGGACTCTGTCTGCACCTAGGGTGGAAGGGTCATTTGCTCTCTGATCCCCAAATGAGGAGGCCCAGCTGGATTTTCTAAGCTAATGAGGGACACTGGCAGGCTTAGAAATCAGGATCATCAGTGGATTGCAGATTCTTTACAGGATTCTCCTCAGATAAATCTGCAAGCTGTGAGGAAGACCATAAGCCCTGTCATAGTTATTGTGGTGGCCACTGTCCCCAAGCCAGGAGAAGCATGTCTGTTGGGCTCTCAGAGTTTGATCTGCTGTGACTGAGATGAACTGTGAGTCAGACTGTGGTTCTATTGGTCACTGTGGTGATCTGAGCCCAGGCCCTTGGCCTGTTCCCCTCTCTGAGTGTGGATTTCCCGGGAGGGGGAGGCTGAAGAGCACTGCCAGTGTAAAGCTGTGGTGCTTATAATATCACTGTCCAGTGTGTTCACAAAGGCAGTTGTTTGCTGTGCATATAGTAGGGAGACAGACTGGGAAACTGGAGGTCTGGTTTCCATAAGTCCTGACCCTTGCATTCCATACAGTTTTGTGTGACAAATTTTATAAGAACTTTAGAAATTGATAGAAAGGAGGTGATAGGGATGATCCTTCAGCAATATTTGATTAGAATCCTTTTACCTTTCCACTACAACCAGCCACAGTGGCATGATTCAGAGATATTCAATTCCAAGGTACAAAAGGAGTTTCTAAGTGGCAGAATTTCTTAGGTGTGCATGATGATGGGTAGGTGGATTGGACAGACTGCACATGTTGTGACAGAATCCATGTGATAGGAAGCAGACATTAAAATGGTCTTCAACGTTGTTTTGTGTGTAGGCTTCAGTGGGGTTGGGTTTGCATGAAACCACAAGGTGTCATGAGGCGCTGCAGAGTCATAGCACACCTTTCTGATAACCCCCATTTACAGAGACAGCTCTAGAGCATGGGGTAAAAAGATGACAGCCTAGGGAACTATTTGAGTAGTTTTTATAAGAACATGATGTCTGTGCTTATTTAATTTGTATAACTCATACAATCACAGGTAACATTGGTCAAGTTCACATTTTTCCTGGTGTAGTTTCCTTAAGTTCTTAGGTGAAAAACGTGAATATGTTTTTAGGCTTATGCTTTTGCCTTTTTCTCTCCATCTTCACAGTTTGTCACAAATATTATACATATCCTGGATTAGTGTATCTTTGTTGTAAGGACAGAAGTCACATTATCCCAGTGTGTGTATTATTTCTTTATA
>LR749551.1:1397271-1449937 GCA_902729485.2 Mus minutoides
TTTTTTTTTTTTTTTTTTTTTTTTTTTTTTTTTTTTTTTTTTTTTTTTTTTTTTTTTTTTTTTTTTTTTTTTTTTTTTTTTTTTTTTTTTTTTTTTTTTTTTTTTTTTTTTTTTAGAAATTATTATTATTTTTACTTATTAACAGTCCAGTCATTGCCCCTGCCTCCTGGCCCCACCTCCCACAGTTCCTCATCTCATTCCTCCTCTCCCCTGTCTTTGAGAGGATGCTCCCCCCACCCCCCACCAGACCTTCTCCCTCCCCGGGGCCTCAAGTCTCTAGAGGATTAGGTCCCTCTTCTCCCACTGAGACCAGACCAGGCAATCTTCTGCTATATATGGTTCGGGAGGCCTCAGACCAGCTCATGCTGCCTGGTTGGTGGCTCAGTGTCTGGGAGCTCCCGGGGGTCCAGGTTAGTTGAGACTGCTGGTCTTCCTATAGGATTGTCCTCCTCCTCAGTTTGTTTCAGCCTTCTTCTAATTCAGCAATAGGGGTCCAATGGTTGGGTTGTATGTGCATCTGTCTCAGTCAGCTGCTGGTTGGGCCTCTCAGAGGACTAGGCTCCTGTCTCTAAGTACACCATAGCATCCCATTAATGGTGTCAGGCCTTAGTGGCTCTCCAGGAGGTGGATCCCAAGTTGAACCGTTACTGGATTGTCTTTTCCTCAGTCTCTTCTCCATTTCTGTCCCTGCAGTTCTTTTAGAGAGTAACAATTCTGGGTCAGAAATTTTGACTGTTGGTTGGCAACCCCATCCCTCCACTTGAGACCTTGTCTATCTACTTGAGGTGGACTCTCCCCACTGTTGGGCATTTCATCTAATGTCACTCTTCTTGAGTCCTGAGAGTCTCTAGCCTCCCAAGTCTCTGGTACTTTCTAGATGGTCCCCCACCTCTTAGCTCTCAAGACTGCATATTTCCATTCATTTTACTGGTCCTTTGGTGTTCTTTCTTGTCTCCTCCCACCCCCATACCTTATCCTGTTCCCCCTTTTTCCTCCTGTATCCTTTCCCACCCAGATCCACCCCCCTGCCTCTGTGATTATTTTTGCCCCTTTTAAGTGAGATTGAAGCATCCTTACTTGAGCTTTTCTGCTTCTAAAATTTCTTTTTTTTTTTTTTTTTAAGATTTATTCATTACTATATCTAAGTACACTGTAGCTGTCTTCAGATGCACCAGAAGAGGGCGTCAGATCTCATTAAGGATGGTTGTGAGCCACCATGTGGTTGCTGGGATTTGAACTCAGGACCTTCGGAAGAGCAGTCAGTGCTATTAAGTTCTGTAGCTTATATCCTAGGTATTTTGTGCTTTTTGGCTAATATCCAGTTATTAGTGAATACATACCATGCATGTCCTTTTAGGTCTGGGCTACCTCACTCATGGTGATCTTTTCTTTTCCTTTCTTTCTTTCTTTCTTTCTTTCTTTCTTTCTTTCTTTCTTTCTTTCGTTCGTTCGTTTTTGAGACAGGGTTTCTCTGTGTAGCCCTGAATGTCCTGGAACTCACTTTGTAGACCAGGCTGACCTCGAACTCAGAAATCTGCCTGCCTCTGCCTCCCAAGTGCTGGGATTAAAGGTGTGCACTACCACTTCCCTACTGTGGTGTTATTTTCTAATTCCATCCATTTGCCTGCAAAACTCAATGTCCTCATTCTTAATAGGTGAGTAGTATTCCATAGTGTAAATGAACTATGTTTTCTGTATCCATTCTTCGGGTGAGGGACATCTTGGGTGTTTCCAGGTTCTAGCTATTATAAATAAGGCTTCTATGAACATGATGGAGCACATCTCCTTGTGGTATGGTAGAACATCTTTTGGGTATGTATCCAAGAATGGTATAGCTGGGTTTTCAGGTATATCGATTTCCAATTTTCTGAGGAACCTTCCAATTGATTTCCAGAGTGGTTGTACCAGTTTGCAATTCCACCAGCAATGGAAGAGTGTTCCTTTTTCCATATCCTTGACAGCATGTACCAGACATTTTAATCTTAGCCATCCTGATTGGTGTAAGGTAATCTCAGGGTTATTTTGACTTACATTTCCCAGATGACTAAAGACCTTGAACATTTCTTTCAGTGCTTCTTGAATATTTGAGATTCCTTTGTTGTGAATTCTCTGTTTAGCTGTGTACCCTATTTTTAAATTGGGTTGCTTGGTTATTCAGAGATTAGTTTTTTGAGTGCTTTATATATTTTAGCTATTAGCCCTCTATTGGATGTGAGGTTAGTGAAGATTTTTTTTCCCCAAATCTGTGTGTTGGTGATTTGTCCTATTGACACTGTCTTGACACTATCTTTTGCCTTAAAGAATCTTTTCACAATTGCTACAGCTTGAAGTCAGGCATGGTGATTCCACCAAAGGTTTTTTAATTGTTGAGAATAGTTTTTGCTATCCTAGGTTTTTTTTTTGTTTGTTTTTGTTTTTCGAGACAGGATTTCTCTGTATAGGCCTGGCTGTCCTGGAACTCACTCTGTAGACCAGGCTGGCCCCGAACTCAGATATCCGCCTGCCTCTGCCTCCCAAGTGCTAGGATTAAAGGCGTGCGCCACCCCCTGGCCTATCCTAGGTTTTTTGTTATTCCAGATGAATTTGCAAATTGCCCTTTCTAATTCTGTGAAGAATTGAGTTGGGATTTTGATGGGGATTGCATTGAATCTGTAGATTGCTTTCGCCAGGATAGCCATTTTTACTATATTAATCCTGACAATCCATGAGCATGGGAAATCTTTCCATCTTCTGGGATCTTCGATTTCTTTCTTCAGAGACTTAAAGTTTTTATCATACAGATCTTTTACTTCCTTAGAGTCACACCAAGGTATTTTATATTGTTTGTGACTATTGTGAAGGGTGTTGTTTCCCTAATTTCTTTTTTGGCCCGTTTATCCTTTGTGTAGAGAAAGGCCACTGGTTTGTTTGAGTTAATTTTCTATCCAGCTACTGCACTGCATGGTCCTGGTACAGGGACATACAGGTCGATCAATGGAATAGAACTGAAGACCCAGAAATGAACCCACACACCTATGGTTACTTGGTCTTTGACAAGGGAGCTAAAACCATTCAGTGGAAAAAAGACAGCATTTTCAACAAATGGTGCTGGCACAACTGGCAGTTATCAAGTTATAATGTGAATTGATCTATTCTTATCTCTTTTTACAAAGCTCAAGTCTAAGTGGATCAAGGAACTCCACATAAAACCAGAGACACTGTAATTTATAGAGGAGAAAGTGGGGGAAAGCCTCAAAGATATGGGCAAAGAGGAAAAATTCCTAAACAGAATAGCAATGGCCTGTGCTGTAAGATCAAGAAATGACAAATGGGACCTCATAAAGTTGCAAAGCTTCTGTAAGGCAAAAGAAACTGACAATAAGACAAAAATGCCACCAACAGATTGGGAAAGGATCTTTACCAATCCTAGATCAGATAGAGGACTAATATCCAACATCTACAAAGAGCTCAAGAAGCTGAACTCCAGAAATTCAAAATAACCACATTAAAAAATGGGGTACAGAGCTAAACAAAGAATTCCCAACTGAGGAATCCCAAAGGGCTGAGAAGCACTTAAAAAAATGTTCAACATCCTTAATCATTAGGGAAATGCAAATCAAAACAACTGTAGGGCCAGCACTATTTGTTGAAAATGATGTCTTTTTTCAACTGGATGGTTTTAGCTCCCTTGTCAAAGATCAAGTAACTATAGGTGTGTGGGTTCATTTCTGGGTCTTCAATTGTATTCCATTGATCTACCTGTCTGTCGCTGTACCAGTACCATGGAGTTTTTTTTTTTCTTATCACAATTGCTCTGTAGTACAGCTTGAGGTCAGGCATGGTGATTCCACCAGAGGTTCTTTTATTGTTGAGAATAGTTTATGCTATCCTATGTTTTTTGTTATTCCAGATGAACTTGCAAATTGCCCTTTCTTTTTTTTTTCAATTTTTATTAGATATTTTCTTCATTTACATTTTAAGTGTTATCCAGAAAGTTCCCTATACCCTCCCCCATCCCTGCCCTGCTCCCCTACCCATCTGCTCCCACCCCTTGGCCCCAGCGTTTCCTTGTATTGGGGCATATAAAGTCTGCATAACCAAGGGGCCTCTCTTCCCACTGATGGCCAACTAGGCCATCCTCTTCTATATATGCAGCTAGAGACACGAGCCCAGGGGGTACTAGTTAGTTCATGTTATTCTTCCACCTATAGGGTTGAAGACCCCTTCAGCTCCTTGGGTACTTTCTCTAGCTCCTTCCTTGGGAGTCCTGTGTTCCATCTAATAGCTGACTGTGAGCATCCACTTCCGTGTTTGCCAGGCACTGGTATAGCCTCCCACAAGACAGCTATATCAGGGCCCTTTCAGCACTATCTTGCTGGCATATGCAATTGTGTCTATGTTTGGTGGCTGATTATGGGATGGATCCCCGGCTGCCACAGTCACTGGTTGGTTTATCCTTTTGATTCAGCTCCACACATGATCTCTGTAACTCCTTCAATGTGTCCTTTGTTCTTAATTCTAGGAAGGGGCGAAGTGTCCACATTTTGATCTTCATTCTTCTTGAGTTTCATGTGTTTGGTAAATTGTATCTTGGGTGGTCTAGGTTTCTGGGCTAATATCCACATATCAGTGAGTACATGTTATGTGAGTTCTTTTGTGATTGGGTTACCTCACTCAGGATGATATCCTCCAGATCCATCCATTTGCCTAGGAATTTAATATATTCATTGTTTTTAATAGCTGAGTAGTACTCCATTGTGTAAATGTACCAAATTTTTTGTATCCATTCCTCTGTTGAGGGACATCTGGGTTCTTTCCAGCTTCTGGCTATTATGAATAAGGCTGCTATGAACATAGTGGAACATGTGTCCTTATTACCAGATGGAACATCTTCTGCATATATGCCCAATAGAGGTATTGCAGGATCTTCTGGTAGTACTATGTCCAATTTTCTGAGGAACCGCCAGACTGATTTCCAGAGTGGTTGAACAAGCTTGCAGTCCCACCAACAATGGAGGAGTATTCCCCTTTCTCCACATCCACTCCAGCATCTGCTGTCACCTGAATTTTTGATCTTAGCCATTCTTACTGGTGTGAGGTGGAATCTCAGGGTTGTTTTGATTTGCATTTCCATGATGATTAAGGATGTTGAACATTTTTTCATGTGCTTCTCAGCCATTTGGTATTCCTCAGTTGAGAATTCTTTGTTTAACTCTGTTCCCCACTTTTTTTTTTTTTTTTTTTTTTTTTGGTTTTTCGAGACAGGGTTTCTCTGTATAGCCCTGGCTGTCCTGTAACTCAGTTTGTAGACCAGGCTGGCCTCGAACTCAGAAATCCACCTGCCTCTGCCTCCCGAGTGCTGGGATTAAAGGCATGCGCCACCACGTGTTCCCCACTTTTTAATGGGGATATTTGATTTTCTTGTGTCCACCCTGACTTCAAGCTTTACTACAGAGCAATATAGATTAAAAACACTGCATGGTACTGGTACAGAGACAGGCAGGAAGATCAATGGAATAGAATTAAAAGCCCATAAATGAATCCACATTCCTATGGTCACTTGATCTTTGACAAAGGAGGTAAAACCATCCAGTGGAAAAAAGACAGCATTTGCAACAAATGGTGCTACTTCAACTGGAGGTCAGCATGTAGAAGAATGCAAATCTTATCTCCTTGTACAAAGCTCAAGTCCAAGTACTTCAAGAACCTCCACATAAAATCAGACACGCTGAAACTAATAGAAGAGAAAGTAGGGAAGAGCCTTGAATACATGGGCACAGGGGTAAGTTCCTGAACAGAACACCAATGGCTTATGCTCTATGATCAAGAATTGACAAATGGGACCTCATAAAATTGCAAAGTTTCTATAAGGCAAAGGACACTGTCAATAGGACAAAATGGCAACCAACAGACTGGGAAAAGATCTTTACCAATCCTACTTCTGATCAAGGGCTAATATCCAATATATACAAAGAACTTAATAAGTTAGACTCCAGAAAACAAGATAACCCTATCAAAAAATGGTGTACAGAGCTAAACAAAGAACTCTCAACTGAGGAATGGTTGAGAAGCACCTAAAGAAATGTTCAACATCCTTTAGTCATCAGGGAAATGCAAATCAAAACAACCCTGAGATTCCACCTCACACCAGTTAGAATGGCTAAGATCAAAAACTCAGGTGACAGCAGATGCTGACAAGGAAGTGGAGAGAGAGGAACACTTCTCCCCTGTTGGTGGGATTGCAAGCTGGTACAACCACTCGGGAAATCAATCTGGCGGTTCTTCAGAAAATTGGACATGGTAATACCTGAGGACCCAGCTATACCACTCCTGGGCATATACCCAAAAGATGTTCCAACATACAACAAGGACACCTGCTCCACTATGTTCATAGCAGCCTTATTTATAATAGCCAAAAGCTGAAAAGAACCTAGATGTCCCTCAATATAGGAATGGATACAGAAAATGTGGTACATTTACAAAATGGAGTACTACTCAGCTATTAAAAAAGGATGAATTCATGAAGTTCTTAGGCAAATGGATGGAACTAGAAAATATCCTGTGTGAGGTAACCAAATCACAAAAGAACACACATGGTATGCACTCACTAATAAGTGGATATTAGCCCAGAAGTTCAGAATATTCAGAGAAGTTCAGAGCCTTACAAATACAGAGGTGGATGCTCTCAGCCAACCATTGGACTGACCATTGGGTCCCCAATGGAGGAGTTAAAGAAATGAAGGAGCTGAAAGTGTTTCCCACCCCATAGGAGGAACAATATCAACCATCCAGACCCCCTAGAGCTCCCAGGGACTAGTCTACCAACTAAAGAGTACACATGGAGCGGCCCATGGCTCCAGCAGTATATGTAGCAGAGGATGGCCTTGTTGGACATCAATGGGAGGAGTGGCCTTTGGTCCTGTGAAGGCTTGATTTCCCAGTGTAGGGGAATGCCAGGATGGGGATGCAGGAATGGGTGGGTGGGAGGGGTGATGGGATAGTGGGTTTTTGGAAGTGAAACCGGGAAAGGACATAACATTTGAAATGTAAATAAAGAAAATATATAATAAAAAAATAATAAAAAAAAAAGAAAGCCCTCGCTCTGGATTGGCTACCTAGAAGGTTTCCTAACAGCCCTTGCTAACTCTTCAGTTAGCAGAAGGAGTAGGCAAAGTGATTCCTAGTCCAATAAAAGAACTTCATATAAAATCTGTTAAAACTATGGTCCACCTTTGACAGGGTCCATCCCAATTTAGGAGCCAAACTTCCCAGGCTCACCCATATTGTGCTGGACCTGGAATCAAGAGGATGCAAAATATATGGTCATGGATTCTCCAATTCTCGTTTCTGTACAACACTATTCCATCGAGTCTGAGCCCCAGTGAGTATATTATGAGAGTACATTGCATGAAGCTGTGAGGATGAAGAGCCTTAGTTGCATTTTGAGACCACAAGATGTTTATATTCGTAAGCTAAGAGGAATCTCCCTTGGAGAAGTGCATATAGGGACGTACTGAAACTGAGAGATGTATGAGAGGTTGCAAAGATAAAGCCATCTAAGCTCTTTGAAACAGAAGCCCCATGTGTCTGAGACAGACCTATAGAATTTGGTGTTTGCCCTGTTGGGTTTCTTGCCTTGGTCCAACTGACACATTCCTCTCTATTGGAATGGCAAAGGGTATTCTGTGCCAATGCATGTTGAAAAGGTATAACTTGTTCTCTGATTTTACAAGATGTGGCAATCAAGAGATTTCCTTGAGTGTCAAGAGTGTTTGGACATGCCAGGCGTTGGTGGCGCACACCTTTAATCTCAGCAATTGGGAGGCAGAGTCAGGCGAATTTCTGAGTTTGAGGATAGCCTGGTCTACAGAGCAAGTTCCAGGACAGCCAGAGCAACACAGAAAAAAACAAAAAAAACCAGAGTGTTTGGACATTTCAGCAGTATAGGGGCTGTTGCAGACTATTAGGATCATTGAGTTTAGAATAAATATATTTTTGTGATAAGATGACCATGATCCCAGAGTCACAGTGTACTTGAAAGAATCAGAAAAAGCTCCTAGATATGATGATGGCTTTGAACACTTGTTTCTCCTTTGTGAAAAGCATATGGAAGTTTTTGTAGGAAGGGCCTTTGTAGATAAGTTATTGGGTATGATATTTGTGTGTCTATACACTCAACCCATTTCCTGTTTTGTGTCTGGTGTTTTGTGATTGAAACTGATCAGTCAGCTTCCTCTAGTGCTGTTATGTACTCACCATTAATGACTGTCCATAAGTCACATAAGATACAGTAGAAACAATTGCTATTCATGCTAAGCCATTTTGCAAGCCTCGTATTTATATATATATATATATATATATATGTGTATGTATGTATATATTTTTTTTTTCGAGACAGGGTTTCTCTGTGTAGCCTTGGCTGTCCTGGAACTCACTCTGTAGACCAGGCTGGCCTCGAACTCAGAAATCCGCCTGCCTCTGCCTCCAGAGTGCTGGGATTAAAGGCGTGCGCCACCACGCCCGGCGTATTTTTATATTTTTAATTTGGTTGTTTTTGTTTTTTATTTTGAAGACAAAGTATCTCTGTGTGGCCTTGGCTGTCCTGAAGTAGGTATGTAGACCAGCAGGCCTTGAATATAGTGATCCATCTGACTCTGACTTCAGAGTCCTGGGATTAGATGTGGCTCAAAATGCTTGGCTTGTTTTGTTTTTATATTATTAGCTGATGGGCTTGGAATATAGGTTTTTATACATGCAAACATATGCTGTTTTGTTGAGGTTCATCTGCTCTTGAATTTTGAAATTGAGCAGAGAGTATATTATTTTTCTCAGGATTCATGGCATTCATACTACCTCAGCCCTCTGAGTCACTGGATTAGTAGACTGTAACATTATTACTACCTGTTGTGTTTGTTTTGAATTTCTTGAATGAATATGAGTATTTTGCCTATATACATGTATATATATATATATATATATATATATATATATATATATATATATATATGTGTGTGTGTGTGTGTGTGTGTGTGTATCATGTGTGCCTGATTCTCAAGAGCTCCTGAATGTGGTATAATGGATAGTTTTGAGCCTCCTTGTAAATACTGGCAATTAACCCTAATACAATTAGTGGCATGACCAGCCATAGCTCTGGTGAGCCATCTCTCCTGCCCTATGTTGCTTTTTCTGATCAACATTTATAGTGCTAATATTTTCATCTGTCCATTTGTAACTGTTTAAACATGCATTAATTTTTAGTAAGATCTTATTAATGTTATAGTTTAAACTGTGGCACTTGAAGTTTCTAGAAGAAGAATATAGAACTGGAGTGAATAGATAGTTCTTTGTAGGGACTTCAGTAAATACCGCCGAGTTCTTTCTTTTCTGTTTGTGTGATTGATTTTTGCAGGGGAGTTGGGGTATTAATATGTACTTCTTACTGTCCTCGAACTCGTTTCATGTTTCATGTATGAGGCTGACATCCAACTCTATGAGATGCACCTGGATCTGTCTGCCTCCTGAGTGCTGGGAATAAAGGCATGAGTAATACACCTAGTGTGCTTATCATTTTTTTGTTAGTAATTGTTCATACAATTTATCTGATGTGTGCTCAGCACTGTTGAACTATTTACTTGTATGTCTTTATGTCTGTGAATTGCCATTTCTCTTGTAAGACTTTATCCTTTTCAAGGGTGCAGAAATGACAGAGGTGAAGCTCATTCATTAAAAAGTTTCTTTCTAAAATGCCTTGATTACATTACAGTGTTTGTGTCAGGAATCAAGTATTTCATTCTGGTGTAAGCACCAGAACTACATAAATATATTGTCAATGAAGTGTACATTTACAGTGTTGTCAGTGTCATGCTTTCTCATGTACACATGTATGGGATCTTTTAGGACGTAGTGACCTATGATGATGTGCATGTGAACTTCACTCGGGAAGAGTGGGCTTTGCTGGATTCTTCTCAAAAGAGTCTCTACAAAGATGTGATGCTGGAGACCTATAGGAATCTCGCTGCTATAGGTAATAAAATTAATTTTCTTTCACTTTTTAAAATCTGGGGTGACTGTATCTTTGTTTGTTATTTCTTGTAATTTCAGTTGAGAATGAGGAAGGATGAGGTGAATAAATCAGTCACGGTTCGAAGGTTCTCTGAATATAGTAACTTAAATTTTGCCTAGTTTCCAATAATATAACATATATTCTTTGGTACTATCTTTCAGGCTACTGTTGGAAAGACCATAATATTGAAGGATATTTTCAAAATTCTAGAAGAACTGGAAGGTAATTTTCATGTGCAAGCTGATGAGAATAAGCCTCTGAAGAGGTTTTTAGTACGTCATGCAAGTTTTAGAGAAAACCAACAGGGTAAAAATAGCACTACTTTAAGTTATAGATGATTATTAAATTTTCACAAAACCATGCACTGTGCCAGGTATAACTTAATTTGTGTTTTCCAGGCATTTCTTTAAGTACAAAGAGAAGGAAATAATGCCTTAACAGATCTCACCATTTGAATCATAGCCCAGTAGAGTTATGCTATACAACTGTCCAAAACCTTCTAATAAGCAAATAATCCATAGTAAAGCTGGTGTTACTGTTGTAATAACATTGCTAAGTTTAGTGAGATGGGTAGTTTAGATAGTCAAGAATGCTATTGTGGAGAAACCTTAATCCCTGTGCCACATCTGTGTGAGGAATAAAGGTCAAACTGTGTGAATTCGATGTGGAACCCTTTTTTTAAAAAAAGATTTATTTATTTATGTTATATATATGAGTACACTTAGTTGTCTTCAGACACCAGCAGAGGGTGTCAGATCAGATTGCAGATGGTTGTAAGCCACCATGTAGTTGCTGGGAATTGAACTCAGGACCTTTAGAAGAATAGTCAGTGCTCTAAACCACTGAGCCATCTCTCCAAAATCCCTATGTGAAACCCTTTTACTTGTTATTCTTCTTCTTTTTTTTTTTTTTTTAAAGATTTATTTTATTTATTATATGTAAATACACTGTAGCTGTCTTCAGACGGTCCAGAAGAGGGCGCCAGATCTTGTTACGGATGGTTGTGAGCCACCATGTGGATGCTGGGATTTGAACTTATCACCTTCGGAAGAGCAGCTGGGTGCTCTTACCCGCTGAGCCATCTCACCAGCCCCGTTATTCTTCTTTTAATAGAGATGTCCTATGTCACAATGGATACAAGCCATGTGAACATAAGGAATGTTGAAAAGCACCAAACCTCTCCCTCTTCCAGCACAATTAGAAGATATAAAGAGCCGGGCGGTGGTGGCGCACGCCTTTAATCCCAGCCCTCGGGAGGCAGAGGCAGGCGGATTTCTGAGTTTGAGGCCAGCCTGGTCTACAAAGTGAGTTCCAGGACAGCCAGGGCTACACAGAGAAACCCTGTCTCGAAAAACAAACAAACAAACAAACAAAAAAAAAAAAAAAAAAAAAAAAAAAAAAAAAAAAAAAAAAAAAAAAAAAAAAAAAAAAAAAAAAAAAAAAGAAGAAGAAGATAGAAAGAACTACCCTGGTGACATCTATAAACTTGTACTGCAGTAACTTGCTCTGAGTACTAGGACTATGGAATTCTTCTGTTTATCTTGTTTCATTTTGCAAATGTAGTGTGACTCACACTATAGAAAAACTTAACGAATGCAATCAGTGTGGTAGAACTTTGCGTTCTTTCAGTTTTCTTCAAATGTATGAAAAACCTCTTATAGCAAGAAGATGCTATAAATATGAGCCATGTAATCCATGCTCTTCTCATCGTATGTATCTTCAAAGATGCAAAACAACCCATAATGAAGGGGAACCCCAATGTCAATAGAGTGATAATACATTACAACTGGCTTCCTCTTTATAATTAGACCAAATTGTAAAAGTAATTCATACAAATAAAAATATTCATCAGTGTATTGAATGTGGAAATCTTTTCATATATGCTAATTCTCTTTGCAGGCATGAAAGAAGTAATACTGAAGAGAAACTTTCTGAATTTACTCAATATGATAAAGACTTTACATATCAGAGCCACTCTCAAAGGCATGAAAGAATTTATTCTGGAGAGAAACCCTATGAAGGTGTCCAATATTTTGAAGCCTTTGCACATCACAGTCGTCTCCAACTACATAAAAGAACACATATTGTAGAAAAACCCTATGAGTGTAACCAATGTGGCAAAGCCTTTACATACCACAGTTATCTTCAAAGGCATGAAAGAAGTCATACAGGAGAGAAACCTTACAAATGTAATCAATGTGGTAAAGCTTTTGGACGCCACAGTCATCTTCAGAGACATGAAAGAATTCATACAGGAGAAAAAAGCTATGACTGTAATCAATGTGGTAAAACATTTGTACATCACAGTCATCTTCAAATACATAAAAGAACACATATTGGAGAGAAACACTTTGAATGTAACCAATGTGGTAAAGCCTTTGCACGAAACAGTCATCTCTTAATACATAAAAGAATACATACTGGAGAGAAACCCTATGAATGTAAGCAGTGTGGTAAAGCTTTTGCGTATCAAAGTGGTCTCCTATATCATAAAAGAAGATATACTGTAGAGAAACCCTATGAGTGTAACCAATGTGGTAAAGCCTTTGCATGTCACAATAGTCTCCAAGTACATAAAAGAACACATACTGGAGAGAAACCCTATAAATGTAATCAGTGTGGAAAAGCCTTTGGACGCTACAGTTCTCTTCAAAGGCATGAAAGAATTCATACAGGAGAGAAACCTTATAAATGTAATCAATGTGGTAAAGCCTTTGGACGTCACAGTTCTCTCCAAAGGCATGAAAGAATTCATACAGGACAAAAACCTGATGAATGTAGTCAATGTCGTAAAGACTGTGGATGTTACAATAGTCTCCGGATACATAAAAGACCACATACTGGAGAGAAATACTTTGAGTGTAACCAATGTGGTAAAGACTTTTCACAAAACACTTATCTTGAAATACATAAAAGAGCACATACTGTAGAGAAACACTATTAGTGTAACAATGTGGTACAGTGTTTGTATATCATGGCCATCTTCGAATACATAAAATATCATATACTTCAGAGAAACCCTATGAATGTAATTAGTATGGTAAAGTTTTTGCATGTCAGATATCTTCAAAGGCATGAAAGAAACCATACTGTAGAGAAACCTTGTTAGTGTATTTAATATGGTGAAGCCTTTGCACATTTCTATAGTCTTCATCATCATGAAAAAAATCCATACTGGAGAGAAACCTTATGAATGTATTTAATGTGCCAAAGCCTTTTCACATTTCATAAGTCTTCATCATTATGAAATAATTCATACCAGAGAGAAATGAATATATTTAATATGGAGAAGTCTTTGTGTATTTTAATAGTCTTCATTATCTGGAAAATATTCATACTGGAGAGAAATTCTGTGAGTGTAAGCCATGTGGTAAAGCCTTTGTATTATGGGGTCTGTTGAGATCCAACAAAACTCAAACTCAGGTAATGCAAGTGACAAGAACTTGTTGTAATCAAGCTGCTACTGATGGCTCAGGGCTACAGAACACACTTGGAAACTGAACTGTGACATGCTGCCTAACCACGTCCCGACCCAGAGCAAGAATGGTATAGAGCTTTTAAGTTCCAAAACCAGAAATATCTGTGCCAGGTTACAGCTCCATTTTTTTTTCAACCAGGAATTAGGGATCAGGGCTTTCCTTATCTAGTCGATCTATGTTAACTGATACAGTCTAACTAATCATATCCATTTATTGTTTTGTGATTAGGAACAGGCATTATGTTTAGAGGATCAAAAGGTAAATAACAGAAGCCATCGTTAGAGATAGTCAATATGATTTCATGAACAAAGAGGAACAACAGAAGCTGGCCTGCTATTGGGAAGGTCCCAGCTACTGCAGGGCCAGGGAACTTGAACTTAGGTGTACTATATGATTAAATGGAGGCTGATAACAAAAAATGCAGTACTTAGGACAAGTTTCTTTTACTTGTTTCCAACAGTTGCATATCACAGGCATTTTTGAATACTTGAAAGAATAACAACATTGTAGTGAAACTTCAAATTGTTATCAACACGATAAAGCTGTTTTACAACACAGTTATATACATTAAAGAACACATACTGGATAGAAATCCTATGAATATGCAATGTGTTCAATTCTTTGTGTGTAGCAGTAGTCTTAAAAGTCATGAGAAAAAGTCATGCTGCAAAGGAGCCCATAAATGTGCTCAGGATGGTAACATTTTGCACTTGATGGTATCTTTATACAAGAGTAAACCTTTAGAGCATAATTAATCTTTAAAGCCTTTGCATATCGCAGTAGTCTTTAAGGACCTTAAAGAACTGCTGATACTGAAAAGTATATGTGACTAAAGGATTTGATAAGATCTGTAGCCAACATCCTTGCATTCAATGTCAGGGGCAACTTGGTTGTGAATATGGCTGCAGAACAGTTTCATCTGTGGGAGCATCTTCAGTCTGAATTGTGTACCCCTGGCTTTCTAGTATACAGATGCCATTGCTCTCTCTTGTCTGCTTGTCTGTCATTGCATTTTTCTATACCATATTTGTCCTCAAATACAAGTCTGGTAAAAAAAAAATTTCTGGGAAAAGGATTGATTGACTAGAGAAGGAAACGGCTCTGATATCTATTAGGAACAAACTGTTCTAGCCCTGGCTGTTCAAGCAGTCAGTTCAGGCATAATGCCACAAGGGGTTCTATGGAGATTGACTGACTTAATTGTTCTATGAGACATTTTTTGCCAAGTCATAATGATTATGTTGTACCATGAAATATTTGAAGCAGGAAAGGTTTTTGAGAAACCTGAACTTTTAATAGTTAAATGAAGACCCCCCAAGGAAAGGGAACATGGGGCTTGGGTCACTAAGAGCAGAGATGGCTATAGAAAACACAATGAACAAGATTAGGAAGAAATAGCTGGGTCTACTGGTTAAGGGAGCAATGGTGAGAGCCCCCCATGAGAAGAGATCACTAATAATAGGTTTGAATTAGAAATATTATTGGGGAAAATTGGAAGATATATAGTACAAGATATAAAAAGATGGGTATAAGTGTTTAGACCTCACAAGTAGGCCATTGGATTAGTGAACTGACCTTCCTGGAAAGATTGGAACATACTAATTTGACCCTCTGGCATCACCCACCTAAAGGGAACTGGAGTATACATTCTAAGAGAATTTGAGCTTCTGAAGGAGCCCTGCAAGAAGCTGTAAAAGAAATTAATATCCCATATGGAAAATAATTTGAAAAATACTGTAGAAATAGATATTTGGAGTTCAGTAAATTGGAGGAAGAGATTCTGCAGAGTTAGACAAACTAAAAATACTAATATTATCCTGACCTGTTTAGCACCTTTCTGTTTTCATGCTAAATCTGTAACTACAAGTTTATGCCCAGATGGCCTGTAATGTGGAGGTTTTTCTGAGAGTTAAAAGTTAATGTTTAACTTGCTTTTGCAGACACTGAACTGTAAATTTATGTGTGCTTTGTGCTTTCTGGTGACATAGTGACGTGAGGTTTTGCAGGAAAAATAATGGGTTTGACAAAAATAATGAAAAGGCTTTTTAGGTATTATTGTATAACAAGGAAGTGTGTAACCAATAAAAGACTGAAATGAACTCAGAGAGAGAACCTGCAAGCTGTCTCCGAGCACAGCTTCAGAACAGCAGTGAGTTGCCTGTCAGTTTGCACCTGCATCTTTGCTTGAGACTCTTCATTTTGTGCTGATCCAATCCATCCTGTCTCAAGACCCTTGAAACGACTGAGGCCGTTCCTGGGAAATTCAGTTACACAAGATTGTTTCTGAGGGAAAAATATGACAAGGGTCAACAATTTTTTCAAACAGTATGATATCCCTATTGATTTTGTACTTGCATACTCATATGGGCAAAAGCCCTATGAATTAAGACAATAACACAATCCTTTTTTATTTCACTATTCTTGTACTCAAAATTAATTACTCCTTCTTCATAACCTTTCTTTTCATGATGTACCTGTTAATATACCCCTAGAACACAAGATCAAGGATCTCAGGCTCAACCTAGAATGGTTTTTTTAATTGACCATTGACTTGTCTCAAGCATGTTTTTTCTTGCTACTACAGATATGTGCTTGTAATGTGTGAATGCTCACCGTACTCCATTCTCTAACTTATGAAGAGGAAGGAGCATATTCTAGTCTAGATTCTACCTTTAAACTTTCTATCAACTACTCTAACTGTCCAAAATTATTTCCATCAATCTAACTCCCAAAAACTAAATCAAATTAGGAATTTCATAAAATGATTAATTCTAAACAGCATCATCCCATGAAAGTTCATCTTCATTTTGATCCGTGAGAAACATGAGCAACAGAATGGCCTATCATCCAGAAAGTAATGGCACCAGTATAGGCACTGAGGATCTCCTGGTGTCCACTCCCACCATAGGGAATATGGCAATGACAAACATGACAAGGCACATCAATAGCAAGAAATAATTCTGGGACAAAACTCCTGGGGTCATACCTTTCCAGGGTACACCCACTACAGGAACTCCAGTTACTTGCCAAGTCTTCAAAGCACTCAAATGTTAGCATTATGTCATTCAGGTAACAAAACTTCTTCCAGAGGATGGGCAGGACAAGGCAACGCCCTGAACCACTATCCCCTAACAAATAGTGGGATTACAAAGGAGACCTGGTTGAAACACTCATAAAATCTGTTTTAAGCAAGTAACAGGTGATCCTAGAAGTTCACAACTAAGAGGACACTATAGTTGAACATAAGCATGATCTAACACATCCTGTAAAGGTCCCATCCATTTGTATCAGTACCAATTCCTTCACAGATCAAGGTGGGCATAAAACAGACAGAAGCTGCTAACTTAATAGGCTTCCTTTAATAACCAGTCCCCTCTGAACAGTTATGTTTTTATATCCTGGATCTCTTCCATGGAGCCTCCTACATTTCTCTATCCATGACCAACTCAGTGTATCTAAGTTAATGTTATTAGACCTACTCAGGACCAAAGGGAAACCTGGCTGTGCTCTTGAGTGCCGCACCTGCTAGCTTCACATGTCTAGGGGAGAGGGGGGTGGTGTTTGGTTAGCACTTTAGCTGTTGTTATAGGTGTAGCTTCCCCATTCAACAAACTTCACTCTTTGAGAGTTTATAGCTGGGCAAACCATTTCCATGCCTATCATGAATCTTTCCCAGAAGGAAGTACATCCTGCTTAGTCTTGGGGAATATTCACCTACCTACCCCTGGCTTGGTTATCTTCACTTGAATTATTCTATCACAAACTATTGACTCTTACTTAGAAAAGGGAATAAAAATGTCTTAGGAGGCAGATGGAGGGAGGGGATTCGGTGGCAGAGGGGATGAGGAGGGAAACGGGGCATCAGGATCAGGGTGGGGAGAAGGAAGAGAGAAGGCCAGAAGGCCTGAAGAATGAATGGAAATTTGCAGCTGGTGGAAGGAGAGAGGGTTGTAGTCATCACTAGAATCTGCCAGAGACCCGGGAATTGGAGAGGCTCTCAGGAATCAAAGCAGGGGAATTCAACTGAGATACACAGCAGTAGGAATATGGAATCTGAAGAAGCCACGTCCTGTAAACAGGCAGGACTACCAGTGGAAGGATATGTACACCAACACATCTACAAAACACTTGACCCAAAATGAGTCCCATCTAAAAGAAATGCAGAAACAGACAAGGAGCAGAGACTGAAGGAATGGCCGAATCCATGGGCAAGCACTAATGCCTGATGCTGAAAGCTCCAAAAAGCTTATTAATAAAGTTTTCTCTTTTCTTTTTTTAACTATTTTTTCCATTTTTATTAGATATTTTCTTCATTTACATTTCAAATGCTATCATGAAAGTCCCCTATACCCTCCCCCACCCCCCGCCTTGCTCCCCTACCCACCCACTCCCACTTCTTGGCCCTGGCATTCCCCTGTACTGGGGCATAAAAAGTTTGCAAGACCAAGGGGCCTCTCTTCCCAATGATGGCCGACTAGGCCATATTCTGCTACATATGCAGCTAGAGACACAAGCTCTGGGGGTATGGTTAGTTCATGTTGTTCAGCCTATAGGTTTGGAGACCCCTTCAGCTCCTTGGGAACTTTCTCTAGCTCCTCCATTGGGAACCCTATGTTCCATCCAATAGCTGAGTGTGAGCGTCCACTTCTGTGTTTGCCAGGCACTGGTATAGCCTCACATGAGACAGCTATATCAGGGCCCTTTCAGCAAAATCTTGCTGGTGTATGCAATAGTGTCTGCATTTGGTGGCTGATTTTGGTATGGATCCCTGGCTGCAGCAGTCACTGGTTGGTCCATCCTTTTGTCTCAGCTCTACACTTGATCTCTGAAATTCCATTCATGTGTGTTTTGTTCCTAATTCTAAGAAGGGGCAAAGTGTCCACATTTTGGGCTTCGTTCTTCTTGAGATTCATGTGTTTCATAAATTGTATTTTGAGTATTTTAAGTTTCTGGGCTAATATCCACTTATCAGTGAGTACATGTTATGTGAGTTCTTTTGTGATTGGGTTACCTCACTCAGGATGATATCCTCCAGATCCATCCATTTGCCTAGGAATTTCATAAATTCATTGTTTTAAATAGCTGAGTAGTACTCCATTGTGTATATGTACTACATTTTCTGTATCCATTTGTCTCTTGAGGGACATCCTGGTTCTTTCCAGCTTCTGGATATTATAAATAAGGCTGCTATGAACATAGTGGAGCATATGTCCTTATTACCAGTTGGAACATCTTCTGGATATATGCCCAGGAGAGGTATTGCGGGATCCTCCGGTAGCACTATGTCCGATTTTCTGAGGAACAGCCAGAAACCTCAGGGTTGTTTTGATTTGCATTTCCTTGATGATTAAGAATTTTGAACATTTCTTCAGGTGCTTCTCAGCCATTTGCTATTCTTCAGTTGAAAATTCTTTGTTTAGCTCTGTGCCCCATTTTTTAATGGGGTTATTTGATTTTCTGGAGTACACCTTCTTGAGTTCTTTATATGTATTAGATATTATTCCCCTATCTGATTTATGATGGTTATAGATCCTTTCCCAATCTGTTGGTGGCCTTTTTGTCTTATTGACAGTATCTTTTGCCTTATGGAAGCTTTGCAATTTTATGAGGTCCCATTTGTTAATTCTCGATCTTATAGCACAAGCCATTGCTATTCTATTCAGGAATTTTTCCCCAGTGCACATATCTTCGAGGCTTTTCCCCACTTTCTCCTCTATAAGTTTCAGTGTCTGTGGTTTTATGTAGAGTTCTTTGAACCACTTAGACTTGACCTCAGTACAAGGAGATAAGAATGGATCAATTTGAATTCTTCTGCATGATAACTGCCATTTGTTGAAAATGCTGTCTTTTTTCCAAAGGATGGTTTTAGTTTCCTTGTCAAACATCAGGTGACCATAGGTGTGTGGGTTCATTTCTGGGTCTTCAATTCTATTCCATTGATATACCTATCTGTCACTGTACCAATACCATGCAGTTTTTATTACAATTGCTCTGTAGTACAGCTTGAGGTCAGGCATGGTGATTCCACCAGAGGTTCTTTTATTGTTGAGAATAGTTTTTGCTATCCTAGGTTTTTTATTATTCCAGATGAATTTGCAAATTGTCCTTTTTAATTCAGTGAAGAATTGAATTGGAATTTTGATGGGGATTGCATTGAATCTGTAGATTGCTTAAGGCAAGATAGCCATTTTTCCTATATTGATCCTGCCAATCCATGAGCATGGGAAATCTTTCCATCTTCTGAGATCTTATTCAATTTCTTTCTTCAGAGACTTGAAGTTCTTATCATACAGATCTTTCACTTCCTTAGTTAGAGTCACACCAAGATATTTTATATTCTTTGTGACTATTGTGAAGGGTGTTGTTTTTCTAATTTCTTTCTCAGCTCATTTATCCTTTCTGTAGAGAAAGGCCATTGATTTGTTTGAGTTAATTTTATATCCAGCTACTGCACTGAAGCTGTTTATCAGGTTTAGGAGTTCTCTGGTGAAAATTTTAGGTCACTTACATATACTATCATGTCATCTGCAAATAGTGATATTTTGACTTCTTCCTTTCCAATTTGTATCCCCTTGACCTCCTTTTGTTGTCGAATTGCTCTGGCTAGGACTTCAAGTACTATATTGAATAGGTAGGGAGAAAGTGGGCAGCCTTATCTAGTGCCTGATTTTAGTGGGATTGCTTCCAGCTCCTCTCCATTTAGTTTGATGTTGGCTAATGGTTTGCTGTAGATTGCTTTTATTATGTTTAGGTAAGGGCCTTGTATTCCTGATCGTTCCAAGACTTTAAAGATTTTAAAGGAGTGGAATAATGGTGGAAGGAATATAAAAGAAGACTATGCTTAGTTTATTTATATGGGCTGAGTGGAGATTCTAGGTTTAATATGAAAGCTCACACAGTTTAAAATAAAACAAAACAAAAAGTGTCAGAAGTTTGTTAGAATGCTTGGCTGAAGCGTTTTTCAAAAGATGGCCATCCAGAAACTGCCTCACCCGGAGATTCATCCCATATACAACCACCAAACCCATACACTATTGCATATACCAGCAAGATTTTGCTGACAGGACCCTGATACAGCTATCTCTTGTGAGGTTATGCTAGTGCCTGGCAAATACAGAAGTGGATGCTCAGAGTCATCTATTGGATATAACATAGCTAATGAAGGAGCTAGAGAAAGTACCCAAGGAGCTAAAGGGGTCTGCAACCCTATAGAAGGATCAACGATATGAACTAACAAGTACCTTCCAGAACTGTGTCTTTAATTGAATATGTAGCAGAGGATGGCCTAGTCAGCCATCAATGGGAGGAGAGACCTTTGTTCTTGTGAAGATCATATGCACCACTACAGGGGAATGCCAGGGCCAGGAAGCAGGAGTGGGTGGGTTGGGAAGCAGAGCAGGAGAAGGGTATAGGGGACTTTTGGGATAGCATTTGAAATGTAAATGAAGAAAATATCTAATAAAAAATAGAAAAAAAGGATGGCCAATTGAAAAGGAGTTGGAAATGCCTGATATTCCTTAGCTTAGTATTGAAGTGATTTTAAGGTTCAGAGAAATTGCAATGCTAGAGTGGATGTGTTGTGTAAAACCTAATCCTCCACAATGGGAAGGCTCAGAGGAGAGGACATGCCCTTCACGAACCCTGTAAGACTCACAATGGTGAAAGGAGGACCAGCACCTTTGAAGAGTTTTATTATTGCCCTTTTCCTGTGCCAGACCTTAGGATTGGAGATACTTCTGCTCAACTGGATGAATTAAATGCAATGCATTTAATTGGGCCCTGAGGTAGCAAGAACCAGGTGATTGCTGGCAGCATAGAATTACCAGAGACAAGGTGATCATAGTTATTATTATGGACAGCATAGACAATACAATATTCATAATGACCTAACCCATACTGATCAGTACAGGAGAGGTAAATTTTATAATTGCATGACTCATATGTACCTTTGGTACTGGCTAATCATTCATGGTATTTTTAGGCATATAATAGATAAGAAGCCTACTGCAATTCTGTTTGATCTGTATAAGCAGAACAATTCTCAATCAAATGTAAGAAAGGATCATGACAAAAGGCAATCTTGGTCAGTAAATCAATATCCAGACTTGAGCCAATTTGCAGATCCAGAACCCCTTGAATGAAGGGATGGTGAAGTTCCCTGAGGAAAGACCTTGATAAGACACATAAAAGCTTTTCTGTTAGCCTTTCTCTGGTTCTTCCCCAGGAAGATCTACAGCCTCTTACAAGGGTAATCATACACTGGGGAAGAGGAAATAATCAGATTTTCCATGGTCTATTGGGTACTGGTTCTAAATCGACTCTGATTTCAGGACATCCCAAGAAAGTAGGGGCTTGGAGGACAGGTGATTAATGGAGTTTTGGTCTATTAGGTCTCCGACCATCCTGTGGTCATTCCCCCAGTTTCAGAATGTATAAGTGGGATAGATATACTTAGAAAGTGGCAGAATTCTCACATTAGCTCCCTGACCTGTGGAGTGAGGGCTATTAAGGTTGGAAAAGCTAAATGGAAACCTTTAAAGTTGCCTTTGCCAAAGAAATAGTAAATCAAAACAGTATCATGTTCCTGGTGGAATTGCAGAAATTACTGTCACCGTCAAGGACTTGAAAGATGCAGGAGTGTTGGTTCCCACTACATCTCCCTTTAATTCTCCTGTCTGGCCAGTACACAAGACAAATGAATCATGGAGAATGACAGTTGAATATCAAAAACAAAGTCAAGCAGGAACTCTGCTTGACCTGCTGTACCAGATATAGTTTCCTTGAGCAAATTAACATATCCAGCTATTGATCTATCAAATGCCTTCTTCTCAGTACCTGTCCATAAGGACCACTGGAAGCAATTTGCTTTCAGTTGGCGAGGACAACACTTTTACAGTTTTGCCTCAAGATTATATTAACTCTCCTACCCTGTGTCATAACTTAGTTAGAAGGGAACTTGACTGTCTATCTCTTCCACAAAATATTACATTGGTGCACTATATTGATAACACTGCTGATTGGTCCAAGTGAGTAGGAGGTAGCAACCACTTTGGACTCATTGGTAACACATATGCATAGCAGAGGATGGGAAATAAATCCAACCAAAATTCAAGAACTGTCTACCTCATTGAAATTCTTAGGAGTGGTGTGGGGCATGTAGATATTCCTTATAAGATGAAAGTTATTGTACCTGGCTCCTCCTACCACCAAGAAAGAAGCACAATGTTTAGTGAGTCTATTGGGATTCTGGAGACAGCACATTCTTCCCTTGGGTATGTTACTCAGGCTGATTCACCAAGTAACTGGGAAAGCTACTAGCTTTGTGTGAGGCCCAGAACAGGAAAAGGCTCTTCAACAGGTCCAGGCTGCTGTGTAGGCTGCTCTGCCATTTGGACCATATGCTCCAGTAGACTTGATGATACTTGAAGTGTCAGTGGCAGATAGAGATGCTGTTTGGAGCCTTTGGCAGACCTCTATAGGTGAATCACAGAAGAGACCTTTAGAATTTTGGAGCAAAAATTCTACCATCATCTGCAGACAAATATTCTTCCTTTGAAAAACAACTCTTGGCCTTTTATTAGGCCTTAGCAGAAACTGAACATTTGACATCAGGACACCAAGTTGCCATGCCATCTGAACTGTCTATCATGAACTGGGAGTTATTGGATCCACTAAGTTATAAAGTAGGATGTACACAGCAACAGTCTATTATCAAGTGGAAGTGGTATGTGTGTGATCAGGCCCAAGCAGGTCTTGAAGGCACAAGCAAATTACATGAAGAAGTTGTCCAGTTGCCTGTGGTTACTACTCTTGTTACAATGTTGTTCACTGCCAAGCATGCACCTACAGCCTCATGGGGTGTTCCGTATGATCAGTTGACTGAAGGAGAGAAGATTAGGATCTGATTTACTGATGGTTCTGCATGTTATGCAGGCACCATCCAGAAATGGACAGCTGTAGCATTACAAACCCTTTCTGGGACAGCCCTAAAAGATACTGGTGAAAGAAAATTTTCACAGTGGGCAGAACTTTAGGCAGTACACCTGGTATTACAGTTTGGAAGAAGGAATGGCCAGATGTACGATTGTTCACTGACTCATGGGCTGTAGCCAATGGATTGGCTGGATGGTCAGGGACTTAGAAAGATCATGATTGGAAAATTGGTGAGAAAGACATCTGGGTAAGAAGTGTGTGGATAGATCTCTCCAAATGGGCAAAGGATGTGAAAATATTTGTGTCCCATGTAAATGCTCATCAAAAGGTGACTTCAGCTGAGGAGGAGTTCCACAATCAAGTGGATAAGAGGATCCATTCTGTGGACAGTCAGCCTCTTTTCCCAGCCATCTGTCATTTCTCAATGGACACATGAGCAATGAGTAGTCCATGGTGGCAGAAAGGGGAGTTATGTTTGGACTCAACAACATGGACTTCCACTCACCAAGGCTGACCTGGTTACAGCTGTTGCTGAATGCCAGATCTGCCAACAGCAGAGACTAATACTGAGCCCCAGATATTTCACCATTCCTGGAAGTGACCAGCCAGGAAACTGGTGGCAGGTTGACTACATTGTACCACTTTCTTTGTGGAAAGGACATTGTTTTGTTCTTACTGAAGTAGATATTTACTCTAGTTATGTATTTGTCTTTCTTACACATAATGCTGCTGCCAAAACCACCATGAGTGGACTTACAGAAAGCCTTCTCTACCATCATGGTATTCCACACAATAATACTTCTGACCAAGGAGCTCATTCCACAGTCGGAGAAGTGTGACTGTGGGCCTATAATCATGGAATCCACTGGTTTTACCATGTTCTCCACATCCTGAAGCAGCAAACCTGACAGAAAGATGGAATGGCCTTTTGAAGACACAGTTACAGTGCCAATTAGATGGCAGAGGGCTGGGGCAGGGTTCTTCTGAAGGCAATATGTGCTTTGAACCAGCGTCCTGTATATAGTACAATTTCTCCCATAGCTAGAACCCATGGGTCCAGGAATCAAGGAGCAGAAAAGGGAATAGTTCCATTTACTACCACTCCTAGTGACCCACTAGGAAAGTTTTTGCTTCTTGTTCCCAGAATCCTAAATTCTACTGGCCTAGAAGTTTTGGTTCCAGAGCGGGAAGTGCTCCTGATAGGAGCTGCAATAAACATTCCATTGAACTGGAAGCTCAGACTTCCCCTTGGTCATTTTGGGCTTCTAATGCCCTTTAACCAACAGGCTCAGAAAGGAGTAACAGTATTAGGAGGGGTGATAGATCCAGATTACTATGGGGAAATTTGATTGCCCCTCCATAATGGAGGTAAGAAAGATTATGTCTGGAATGCAGGAGATCTTTTAGGGTGTCTCTTAGTACTTCCATGTCCTGTGATTAAAGTCAAGGGGAAACGATGGCAGCCTAATCCAAGCAGACTGACAAAGGGCACAGACCCATCCAGAATAAAGGTATGGTTCACTCTTCCAGGAAAAGAACCAAGAACTGCTGAGGTACGCAGATCTTAAATTTAAGGCTAGCCTGAGACAAAGCAAGTTCCAGATTCAGGCATGGTGGTACATACCTTTAATCTGGGCCACACTCTCTGCTGGACGCCTACATAAGGACACTGGAGACAGTGGGAGCCTGTCACCTGGAGCAGCTGCAGGCAGAAGACAATGGAGGGCCGGAGTGTCTGAGCCCTCCATTGTCTGCAGGACCAAGCGAGCAGCCCAAGGCAGCCGAGGACTGGGATGGAGAGGATGTTGAGAGGGAGCTCCCTGGTCCGGCCCAGCCCCGTCAAGCAGGTAGAGTGCAGTGGAAGCCTCTGGTGGTGCTGTCATGCCGTTCTCATTTGACAAGTCTCACAAATCTCCGGCAGATATTGTGAAGAACTTGAAGGAGAGCATGGCTGTTTTGGAAAAGCAGGATATTTCTGACAAAAAGGCAGAAAAGGCTACAAAAGAAGTTTCCAAAAAGTTTGATCGCTTGAAAGAAATTCTGTACGGCACACATGAGAAGGAGCCTCAGACAGATGCGGTAGGCAGCTGGCTCGGGAGCTGTACAACAGCTGGCTCCTCAGCACCCTGGTGGCTGACTTACCGCTCATTGACTTTGGGGACAAAAAAAGATTAACAATAGAAGGGACCAAGTGAGGATGCCTCAATCCCACTTGGAAGGGAGAAGAAAGCAATGACAGTAAGTGGGGAGAGAGGGAGGGAGGCAGGGAGGCAGGAAGGAAGGGAGGGAGGGAGGGAGGAGGGAGGGACCGGGGTTAAGAAGGCAACAGGGAGGAGAAGAGGGGAACATGATCAGGTAGTGTGTGTGTGTGTGTGTGTGTGTGTGTGTGTGTGTGTGTGNGGGGGGGGGGGGGGAGACAGAACTGAAGTCCTGTGGGCTAGCACAAAGAGTGGAAACTGTCAACCTTGGGAGGTAGGAGCTGAGGGCACTTTCTAGAAGGTACCAGAGACCTGGGAGGTGAGAGACTCTCAGGATTCAAAGGGAGGCAACTTAGGTGAAATGCTCTACAGTGGGGAGAGGGAACTTGTAGAGTCCACCTCCAGTAGAAATGGCATCAATTGGAGGGATGGGGTTGGCATCCCACAGTCAAAAAAACCCTGAACCAGAATTCTTTTTGTCTGAAAGAATTGCATGAACAAAATTGGAGAAGAGCCTGAGGAAAAGAATGTCCAGTGACAGGCCCAAATTGTGATCCAGCTCAGGGGAGGCCCCAAGGCCTGACACTATTACTGACTGATGCTATGGTGTTATTACAAATGGGCCTATTATGACTGCTGACCGAAAGGCCCAACAAGCAGCTGAAAGAGTCAGATGCAGCTATTTACACCCAACCAATGGACAGAGGATGCTTACCCCTGTGGTTGAATTAGGGAAAAGCTGGAGGAAGTTGAGGAGGTGGGGACCCCAGAAGAAAATCAGCAGTCTCAACTAACCTAGAACCCCAGGATTTGTTAGACACTGAGCCACCAACAAGGTTCCGAACACATGCTAATAGTTTCCCCATGGTTTCTGCATTTTGTGCAGTTTAGTCTTCGTGTGGGTCCTCCAACAACTTGAGTAGGGGCTGTCCTTTAAAGCTGTTGCCTGTCTGTGAATCTTTTTCCCCTAACAAGAGGTCCTTGTTTGGCCTCTGTGGATGTGGATGTGCGGAGAACTGCAGAGACTTGATGTGCTGGGGTGGAGAGATCTGAGGGAGGATGTGGGCTCCACCCTCGCAGAATAGAAGGGTCAGGGACAATGTGTTGAGGAACTATATCAGAGGGGTTTCTATGGGGGACAGTGATAGGAATGAAAAATGGATAAGTAACAAAAAACAAACCAAAAACAACAAAAAAATCCCAAGGCTTTTTACATACAACCAGACAGATATACACACACATGACCTCTCAGAGACTGGAGCAGCATGCACAGGTCAGGGCCACATGTTTCCCAGAGCTGACCTCTGTGGACTCAGGCCTCTATCTGTAACCCGGAAACTATCGCCAACTGATAACAATTTACATAGGGAAAAAGATTAGTTCTCCCCTAATGACCCTCAGTGGGTCTACAGAACACACTTAGGGTCGACTCCACGTGCAGTAGTAGACAGCCATGCAAAGTGGAATCAGCGGTACTTTGGGATTGCTGCTTGCTTGCCTGCTTAATAAGGCTTGGGTTCAGGTTTTTTGTTTTTGTTTTAACTAATGGGACTTTTGTTTATATATTCTTTTTGTGTGGAAATTTTTGCATGCGAATGTGTGTGTCTCTGCATCTGTATGCGGTTTCTTAGGCTTTCTCTTTAGCTCATTTTCTGTCTGCTTGTTTTGTCCTATTTTGACGTTTTAATTTTGTCTTAAGATTTTTATAATTATATTATTTACTTTTTAGATAGTGGCTGCTTGTTTACTGATGATGTATAGATAGGGTATGGATTAGGATGAGTGGGAACGCTGGGAGGATCTGGGAAGAGTTGCAGGATGTGTAATCAGAATATAGTATATAAAATAATCTATTTTTAAATTGCATATTCATACTAATTTGATCTCAACACTGTGCTTTAACTAGGATTACAAATTCACTGGTGGCCAGTATCTCAACTATATGAAGAATGATTTTCAAGGCCAAAGGAAAAGAAATTTTAGAAAGGACATTATTCTAGGATTCGAGGTGAGATATTCAGGAAAGGAAGCAAGCTAAGCTGTCAGCCAGGAGCAATTGCAAAGATGTGATGCACTATTTTGAGCAGTCCCGCTCTAGCGTCTATTAGGACTTTATTGAGGTGAGTCATGGCAGGTATGTTGGTCAGCCCATCTGTCCCACTCAGGATTTGTTCAAGTTCAAGATGAACAGTATTTCACTGATCACTTCATATGAAGATTCAGTAAATCCTGTCACATTGAGCAAGAGTACTTGTGCTGCCTACAAGAGAGACACATACTTCTAGATATCTGGTCTAGAGTTTCAGTGTCAATCTCACTAAAATAGGACCAGCAGTGTACTTGTGCCACTCCTTCACACTTGTTTATATTTGCTTGTCATCACCAGGAGCAGCCTGAATATGATTGAACATATGCTTTAAATAATTTCATTATATTTAATTGACTTGTGTTTTGTGGTAGTAAGTACTAGAATGGGCCTGATAGTAGAATGTGCATTATATGTTGAAAACATCAGCTTTCCTATTACTGTTTATATATTTGCGCTACATGGCTGATCTACAAGTATGTTCTAAGTATCTCATTTCTGATTCTGGCAGAAAATCTTAGTTGATAATGTGGTAAAGGTGCTTGGCATTCAGACAGGTGACAGAAGTTTAAGCTTTTGAAACCATGTAAAGGTGGAAGGAAAACAAACTCCATAAAATGATCTGATTTCAAGCATTTGCCATAGAACTTGTGTGCCCTTGAATGTACTTTCCAACCAATCACACAGTATGCACACCCAACTACACAAAAATGCACACACACACACACACACACACACACACACAGGAGAGAGAGAGAGAGAGAGAGAGAGAGAGAGAGAGAGAGAGAGAGAGAAATAAAATCATCTCTTCTGTTGATAGTCCCACAGATAAAGTTCCCTGCCTCTAATCTAGATGACTTCAGTTCACACTGACTCCCACAAGTTGTCCTTTCACCTCCACATACAAAACCCATGCTGGAAAAGTCCTATCACACACAAATAATGTGATTGTAAATTGTAAACACATAAGTAAATGAATGACAAATATGTTATATTGACAAAAGGAAAGAAAACAAAATGAAATGAAGATTACTGCAGGACACAGGTCAATCTGTTCACTGGTCAGCGGCAGAGGCTTTTACCTGTCATCAGGTGGCATGATTTCTCCCTTGGTACATCTCTGCAAGCTAATTTCATTGTGAAAATAGACCCTTTTTGTCTCTGCTCTCTGTATACATTTGGACAAGGTATGGAGAAATGACTCAGGGCTTGAAAACATTGGCTGTTCTTGCAGAAGACCTGGGGTCAATACCCAGCACACACATACAGATCCCAACCATCTATAATGTCAGCTCCAATGAATACATTGCCCTGTTCTAACCTTGTAAGCACCAAGTAGTTGAGGCAGTACACAGGTAAACATGCAAATAACACATACACATGAAACAAAAATAACACTTCAAAAAGAACTGTAGGGTTCATTCTGTGCAGTTACTGTCGAGTTGCTGAGCTTGCTAGGGTGGTCCCTGTCTACACTGCTTTGACCAGAATCTCAACTTCATAATAAATTCAGGAGATATTAGAGATTTCTTCAGTACCCTTTTCTTGTGTTTTGGTCTTAGAAACTCACCTTCTATGTTTCCTAAAAGCCTGTGTCTAGGGTAATTTCCTTCCTTCCTTCCTTCCTTCCTTCCTTCCTTCCTTCCTTCCTTCTCTCTCTCTTTCTCTCTCTCTCCTTCCTTCCTTCCTTCCTTCCTTCCTTCCTTCCTTCCTTCCTTCCTTCCTTCCTTCCTTCCTTCCTTCCTTCCTGTGGGTGATGGTGGTGGTGGGGAGACCCAACACATTTATTAAAAAACAGTTATTTCAGTTAAGTTAAAATCCTATAATCAGGACAGCCACAATTCCAGTCACTCCCATGGGAAGTGTAGATATGTCCACAGCTACATCTGGATGCTGAACAAGACATTAACTCCATAAAACTAAAATGAAACAGTTGCTCAGAGTGAACAGTACTTCCAAGCACTTCACAGTCACAATAGCAGAAAAGCCTGCAGCTTTCCTATTTGGAGGGTCACATTTTCTACTAGGCTTCCTTTATTTACAAAGGCCAGCTGGCACAGCTGGGGAGAGGGTCAGGAGGAAATCAACTCTGTCTATTCAGGGAACTACAGCTGTTATTACAAATGGCCCTGACAGCCCATTAGAAGTGGCTGTGTGAGACTGTGTCCCAACCTGTGTCCCTGGAGTGACCATTATGTGGAACCACCCCAGTCCCCTACCCTGACATCATCAGAGCCACCCAGCTTGAGTCGGGCAGCAGAACCAAGTGTGTGTGTGTGTGTGTGTGTGTGTGTGTGTGTGTGTGTGTGTGTGGTATTTGGTCACAAGGCAGTTTGTCTGCAAGCCAGGAGGAGGGGCAGGGGTAGTGGCCTCAGGTGGGAAGCACACACACTCAGCACTCCACACCCCTGAGAAGTGTCGGGAGGGAGGGTCGGGAGGGTCGAGAGGGAGGGTCCTTAGAGGACTCATGCTTTTGCAAAACAGTGTGCTCTTCTCCTAACAAAGCAGTTCTGTTCCTCTCTTTGCTGGAGCCCCACTACAGGGTGCACACCCAGGAAACAGTGACCTTGAACCCAAAAAGGGGTGGGTGTCCTTGAAAAACACACTTTAGGAAGGCAGGAGGGTGTCACTCCTTGTTTCACCATATTCTTCCATTACCCACCACAGCTCACTGCAGCCTCCCACCCTACACTCGTGGGGTGCAGCTTTCCCTCAACACTCTGGTAACAGAAACCGGTTGAAAGAAAAAGGGGACAGCCAGGCGTGGTGGCGCATGCCTTTAATCCCAGCACTCGGGAGGCAGAGGCAGGCGGATTTCTGAGTTCAAGGCCAGCCTGGTCTACAAAGTGAGTTTCAGGACAGCCAGAGCTATACAGAGAAACCCTGTCTCAAAAAACCAAAAAAAAAAAAAAAAAAAAAAAAAAAACAAACAAACAAAAAAACCAAAAACAAAAACAAAAAAAACCCTGTTACTTCTATTCAGCCCCAAGAGGGTCCTCTCGTGGTACTGCATGTTTTACATTGAAACCAGCACCACAAAAGATGAGATGGTCTTCTTTTAACTGTCGTTAAATGTTCAAGTGTGGCATTTTGGGGGCGCTCCCCGACTTTAAGTCCACTCTTGTTTCCTCGTTTTCTTGATCCGAGAGTGGATCAGGAACCAGCCCTGAAAAAATACAGCAAGTAACATGGATCATCTTCCTTCGTTCCACAGCAGGCTGAGCAGATCCTGAGAGCATGCACTCAGGCCACGTGGTCCCCGCTCAGGAGAGTGCGCAGAATTGCAGCGACCAAGGTGCGCTCTATAGAACCTGCTTTAAACAAACCTAAGTCCTGGGTTTCAAACAGTTCGGGGCTCTCGATTTCAGTTACCCATGAAAATATCTGCGACATTTCGGCTGTCTTCCTTAGCTTATTTTCCCGTTTCCAAATAATGCTCCACCAGCTCCGGCTGGGTAAAGCCCTGGGTGAAGCCATTGGTCCCCTGCTACAGGCCACCTTGGTTGTTAGCTGCCAGGTACAAGAAGGCCATCCCTAGTTCTGAGCTGCGCCCTCCCCTGCAAGCGCCAGTGTCGCTGCAGGCTGCGCGAGGGCGAAGGAAGCTCATGCACAGGGGCTGACAGATGCCCAAGGAACCGGTGTGCAGGAAGCTTTGCGTGTAGGTGTAGCCATCGCGAATGATGTCTGCGCACCGCCTCCTCCATGAGGTTTCCTGAGAGCACCAGCTGCCTCAGGAGCGGGTGCGGGTCATCGTCCCCAGTACAGGTCTTCGGCTGAAATCTGGGTTGCTGTTGCAGGCAGCGGGACACTGCTGTGTTCGGGAACCAACCCCAGCGGCATGCTCCCACCCCACCCCCAGTAGCTGCGGGGTGCTTAGTTTGCCGGTCCCAGGGGTCCCTCAAGGCCCGGCTACTGGGGCAGTGCGCCTGCGCCCCGGGAGATCTCCGCCACACAATTGGACGCCGCCTGGCCCCGCCCGCGCCCATGCTCCCCCAGCATGCAGAGCACCGCCCCTGGCGGCACCGCCTCGAACTGCAGTGTCTTCAGTTATTTTCTTTCATTGTTTTCTTTATTGTGATTAACACAAGGTGCCCCTTCATAGAAACGATTGACATAGAGCTGGATATAAAGTTCAAACTGGCCCCAAGCTTATTGATAGGCTTTTTTTCTCTCCCTCAGCGACACAGATAAAGGTCAGATTAGAGCAGAGTAAAAGTAGATAAAGGCAGGTTTAATAGGAAGCAGCTCTCCAGTGGGTTCAGAGAACTCACAGGTGAAGGAGAGTGAAGTCACACTTCTAGGCTAAAGGAAGGGGGCAGGTTGTTGGGAACAAAATAAAGGGGAGGCCCTGGAGGGGATGGGGCTGTGGAAGAATGGAAGGAAAAAGATGTCCACAACCCGCCAGAGTTTCCCTATTCTCTGGTCAGCCAGGGATGAGTGGGGCATTCCTCTATCCTACTCTTCAGGGGGTGGCCAAGGGGCACCAGGTACTTTGCTAAAGCCACCAGGGTTGTGGGAGAGAGGGAATAGGGGAAGAAGTTCCCAACACTAACCAGAGTGCGCGGCGGAACTTGATGGAGCAGAGCATAGACTCTATGGTTTAAGAGCTTTATTATAGAAATGCAGGGGAAAGAGATAAGGTAAAAAGAGGGGGAAGAGAGAGAGAGAGAGAGAGAGAGAGAGAGAGAGAGAGAGAGAGAGAGAGAGAGAGAGAGAGAGAGAGAAGGGAGAGAGAAGACAAAGAGAAAGGGAAGAGGAGAGAGAAGTGAGAGAAGCGAGAGGTAGAGGAACAAAGGAGTAAGAGAAAGAGGTGTGGGCTGAGCACCCCTTTTTATGGTCTTCACTGTTGCTAGGTAAATGAGGAGGAGTTTAGCCTGAAGGTCAGAAGCTTGGGCCATTGCTTATGTGACTACTGACCATGCTTCTCTTGTGGGGGCTGTGGGAGGTGGTACCTTAGGCAGGGGCCAGAGTTCTAGGAGCATGAGGGAACACCTACCATGTCATGTAGGTGAATTATGACCATTGGGGTTCAGACCTCAGCTCGACTGGAGACCAGCCTGCAATTCCCCACAATTCCTCTTTTATTAGAAAAAAATTTGGTAGGGGGTCACTGATGTGACTGTATCATTAATTGTGGAAATTTAGAATGAAGTAGAATTATAAGAAATATATAGCTTAGAGAAGTAGCAGAACAAGGCCAGAGTAGTAAAAAAGAGTTGAGGGTAAGAGTTGAGAAGGCAAGAGATTGAGTTGAGAAGGCAAGAAATTAATTAATTTTCATGGGTACATGTACAATTTGAGGGTAATAACATCCATTTTTGAACAGCAATTGATTAATCTAGATAGACATTATGTTTTCCTTACTATCATATAACTTTCCCCAAAGTTCAACAGCCATTTGGCTTTAGCAAAAGAGTCCATCTGTAGCTAGAAGGTCCCGAGTATGTCTTCTGTGGTTCAGCATCTGTCTCGGGAGCCCTCAGTCAGATGAGAATTTTGGAGGAAGGCAGCTTTGTCTGGAGGTCTCTTTAGATGGAGCTGTCTCAGGTGGAGCTGTGGCAGCAGGCCTTGTGTGGAGATAGACCTGTGGTAATTATAACAAAGAAGCAGAACACCAGCAGAGGATATCTGCATAGTGTGGATAGCAAAAGTTATGCCTGCAATGGTTTGCTTAGGAGCACATCCCAGTCCCTTTGGATGGCTAAGGAAGAAAATATCATGTTAACTGTGTGACTGGAGTAGGCAGTTAAACAGTTTTCCTGTAAAAGAAAACCAGTTATTAATTAAGGATTGGATGATTTTGAACCTAAAAGGAAATTTTAAACAAGCTGAAAGAACTTTTAGACATATATCATGAATACTAGGGAGAAAAAGGAGCATTTAGAAAAAGAAACAAGAAATTTTTTGGTTAAAAAACATGATTCAGTCTCAAGAAGAATGAAGTTCAAAATGTGGTCTCTTCGCCCCTTCCTAGAATTAAGAACAAAGCACACATTGAAGGAGTTACAGAGATCATGTGTGAAGCTGAATCAAAAGGATGGACCAACCAGTGACGGCGGCTGCCAGGGATCCTTCCCATAATCAGCCACCAAAATAAACACTATAGCATATGCCAGCAAGATAATGCTGAAAGGGACCTGATATAGCTGTCTCATGGGAGGCTATACCAGTGCCTGGCAAACACGGAAGTGGTTGCTCACAGTCAGCTATTAGTTCGAACACAGGACTCCCAAGGAAGGAGCTAGAGAAAGTACCCAAGGAGCTGAAGGGGTCTTCAACCCTCTAGGTGGAAGAATAACATGAACTAACTAGTTCCCCCTGCGCTCATGTCTCTAGCTGCATATATGGAAGAAGATGGCCTAGTTGACCATCATTGGGAGGAGAGGCCCCTTGGTCATACAGACTTTATATGCCCCAGTACAGGGGAACACCAGGGCCATTATGTGGGAGGGGGTGGGTAGGGGAGCAGGGCGGGGATGCGGGAGGGTAAGGGGAAATTTCTGGATAACATTTGAAATGTAAATGAAGAAAATATCTAATAAAGAGAAAAAAAAACAACCCATGATTCAGGTATTCCCGTGGGGGAGGCGAAGCTTCAATGCAGCTTTTGTGGGCTTATCCGGATGGGGGTGGGAGGGGTATCCTCCTCCCCATCCCAGGAACTGGATAGTAAATGGTTAAGTGATGTAGGCTGTGTTTGGGAGGGAGCAGGGGTAGGATTTAGTGAAAATCTGAACCCATGTGAGCACTCTGGCGTGGGTTCCTGCAAAGTCAATAGACTAGGCTTGATGATATACTGGCCCAGAATTTTCTCCAGCTGTGCAGGGAGTTTTGTCTTTGAGGGGGGCAGGGAGTGCAAATGGGGTTTTGCAGCTTGTGCAGGGAATGAGCAGGTGTTCCAGCCTAACACTTATGATCCTCCTACCTTCTCTTCCTAAGTACTGCCATTACAGATGTATTACAGATGTGGGACGCCAGGTTTAGTCGTTTAAACTTTTGTTAATATTTTGTGCTGTGCCCTTTCATAGGATGGAACTGGAATGGAGTTTCAGCCTTTTGTGTGAGACTTATCTTTTGGAGACACAACACAAAAGACTATTCACCCCAGATAGGGAGCACAGGACAGAACAAAGTACAGATAGCAACAATCTCCACTTTGGTGAACAATATTAAGTTTTATTGGGGTTAAAAAAAGTTTTATTGGGGTTACTTACAAAACTATGGGGGAAAGGTTCCTTATAGAAATAATTAAAGATAGAGGTATCACCAAAGCTCACTTTGCAAAGCACAGGTGAGATCTCACGAAAGCTGGGAGTGGCAGCACACTGCACAGCATACAGTTATATACCACATATATACCATAACAAGTTGGAGAGTGTTCTTTGAGGTAGCCCAGTTGGTTGGAGCATGGACTTTGAAGGAAGTCAGTTGCTCTGTACCTCTTCTAGTCAGTTCAGCTACTTTCTGTGTCTGCAAAACAGCTGGTTTTATCTGAGAGTCTTTACAGCTTGCTTTGTCTGAAAGTCTTCTTGGAAGCCTTGCCTCACTGAAGAAACTCTCAGCAGCCATTATTGTTTACTCTTGAGAGGGGGGCCCTAGTGAATCTGGTCAGTTTCAGTGACTTTCTGAAGCTACTTTGAGTTGTTTGCTTTCTGGCTAAGGAGCTTCCCTATAGGGTTTAAGGGTTCAAGCCCCCAGGAAACTGCTGAAGAGCACTCCACCCCTACCCTTCAGCTCTTACATTCTTTCCGCCACCTCTTCCGCAATGGTCCCTGAGCCTTGGAAGGGGTGGCATACATATCCACTATGGCTAAGAATTAGGCCACTGTATCACAGCAACAGTCACTTGCTCTCAAGAGCTTCATTGGTGGTTGATTGATACTGACAACTCCGGCAATCTACGGCATTAAAAACACACTTATTTAGAAGGCAATATGTCAGGAACATCTAATCCATTTAATAAAAGAATAGAAGCTGTTCCCCTTTGTGACCCCTAACCACCACATCCACAGGTTGTTGTCCAAATTTAAAGTATCAGATATGAACCCCCTCTTATGGAATGGGTCTTAATTTCAATCAGAAGGCATTTGAACTTATCCATGATAACCTAGCTGCTATAGTATGTGAAGAACCTTCTGTCTGGCATGTCACAAATTTAACTAGCAGGGTTCATTGGTAAGCAGAAATGTTGGTGCAGATCTCTACCAGAAACTTGTGTGGCATCCTCTGGCACTATGATTGCCTGCCAGCAGGGTGGGAGTTTCCAGGTCAGTCCCAGCTTCACTTCACTATGTCTTATAGTCAGAGCGTTGTCTTCAGCAAACAGTCTTACTGTTAATTCTCAGTATTGGTATCAATATAATCTATGATTTTTAGACCCTAAAGGGTTTCCATGGCCTACAACTCTCAGGTGGGTAGCCCATTCTTGGCACTGGATTTTCATTTAGTTACCACATGCCTTCTGGGAGAATCATTTTTCACACAAGTAAGGTTCTTTTTCTATTTTTTTCTTTTCAATTAACTCAGCCCCAGTAGGTTGTAAGGTAGAAATAATTACCCTTGTACCTGTGTGTCACTCCAATGGCTTGCCAAATCGGTAAGACACTCAAAGGTTAGCCTTGTGCCATCCACATAACAAAATGTTTTTCCAGAAGATGGGCAGGACAAGGCAACGTCCCGAACCACCATCCCCTAACAAATAGTGGAACTACAAAAGTGGCTTTGTTGAAGCACTCAAGTAGTCTGTTTCATCTATTCTGAGCAAGTGACAGGTGATCCCAGAAGTTCACAACTGAGAAGATGCTAAAGGAACATAAGCAAGTTCTAACACAGCATGGAAAGGAGCTATCCACTTGTATCAGTATCAATTCCTCCACAGATCAATGTTGGTATAAAACATGGACAGAAGCTGCTAACTTAATTAGCACCCTGTAATGCTCAATCATTCTCTCGGAGCTGTTATGTTTCTAGATCCTGGAGCTCTTCCATGGAGCCTCTTACATTTCTCTTCCATGACCTCTTACATTTCTCTTCTGACTTAATATATTAGACCTACTCAGGAACAAAGGAACACCTGGCCCTGTTCTTGCCTGCTACACCTTCTAGTTTCATATTCATGGAGGGTGCTCGGTTAGGACTGTAGCTGTTTCTATAACTTTAGCTTCTCTCATTCAACAAAATTCACTCTTTGAGAGTTTATAGCTGGGCAAACCATCCCTATGACTATAATGAACTTTTCCTATGTGGAAATACACCCTGGTTAGTCTTGGGGAATATTTGCCTCTGACTTGATCATCTTCACCTGAATTATTCTATCATGGAAGCATTCCAGAGCTGTTAAGCACAAAATTTCCTATCTCTAAGGAGGGGAAACTGTGCCACCATCTTTCTTATCCTGTCTTCTCTGAAGGGGGATCTTCCCATAAAAACCCTATCCCATAGCATGGACACATATATCTCCTCAGAAACTCAACTTGGAGAGATATTGACATCATGGATTCCAAGGATTTATTATCAACAAGTACATGTCCACAAAATTCAAATGTGAACCAATGTAAACTGAGAACTCTTAGAACCTAGACAGAAGCACATTATCCTAGAATATATGGATTGTATTTTTGCTGACAGGAACCTTGGGTAAAATTCAGAAATAGGAACTTCAGAGGATATCATGCCATCCTCCAGGGAAACAGAATCTCATGAGTACCTATGGCCACAGCACCACGGAGTGCCTTAGACTCAATTTGGGGCCTCATATCATGGTATCCAGTAGCAGGAAAAATGAAGGGCTTTCTACAGACATCCTGAGCCTTGGAGTGGAACTACAATTTTAGTATCTGGGCAGCTCACACCTGAAGTAATAGAGAACTCAAAATTTTAATGGAAAAATTCATAAATCCCTCATTACTTCTATCGGAAGGTGAGAGTTCTAACTAATCAGATATGGGATTTGATGCTACAAAAAGCCAGCACTCATGGAAGTCATGTCACACCAAGTACTGTGCCATAATGAAGAAATATCAATGATAGGCTCAGAAAAAAGTCTAAAGAGAATTGGAGACAAAGCTAACACTTGAAATATTGTTTCAGTGAGGTACAGGATTCTGAAGATGAAATAATCTTGAGAACACACACAAACATGACCATGTAATGGATGAATATTGATAAAGAAGAAGAAATCATGGTTTAATTTTGACCACATAATTATGTCTTTTTATTCTTGTGTTGGAGAGCTGAAATTGGAGCTTCATGTTTACCTTGAAGGTACTTTGCTCACTGACTCATATCCTTATCTATGTATTGAACATTGGACTTTCCCATCAATATTTATCAAGAAAATTCTATTATAATTTGATTCTTATATTCTTTATCTATCTTTGCATTTGATATCATACTAGCTTCTTGGAGTGTGTTTGGATGTCATCCTTCCCTCCCTATTTCAAGGAGCAGCCTGAGGATCACAGGATCACAGGATTAAGCCTTGGGGAAAATTCATGGTGATTGCATCTGGTCATGGGTTTCCTTTCTGAGGATGCAGGTTTTGGTTTTCTTATTAGAGGTATTCTGGCTTTTGTTTATCTGCTTAAGTGTTTTGTGTTAGTTTGGTTTCATTTCAGAAAGTCCAGTGTGCCTTGAAATTCATTAAGATTTTCCATCTTAGAGGACTCTCAATTGTAAAATCATTGCCCAAGGATCTCCTGGATTCAAGTGACATCTGATGCAAGATCATTACTTCTTATGTGATTGCAATTAGATTCTTCCCTAGTTGATTGACACCTGAACTTGTAGTAAACAAATAGTGACTTGTTTTGTGTTACAAATAAAGATGCACTTTGCACTGAATTTTTGATTTTTGCTTCTCTTTCTTCCTTTTCTACTGAGATCCTTATTCCTTCTTACCATCAATTTTATTTGTCTTTGATTTTGTACTTGTTTCCCTATGATTTTCAAGTGTGTTGTAACTGGTTCTGAGAGGCCAAATCTTTAAAATTCAGACTCCATTGCACAGAACCTGATCTAAGTTTGAACTCAGGTAAACTAACAGGCTGGTCCTTAGTATTAGTTTCCAAGTTACACCCCCCCCCAAAAAAAAATCTGAGCCTAGTTCCAGTTTCTAGGCTAACTCCCAACAAGACCAGCATATTCAGCTTATTCCCACTACAAATCTGAACTCCCACATTACACACCTGCCTCCTACCTAATGAACACCATTGCAGAGGGAATCAAAAATTAAGTTTATGATATGAATCCCAGCAATAGCCAATTATGTTAAAGGCCAGGGTATCTCTCCTATTAGATGCTTGCATAATCACACCCCACTCCCAACCACCGATTGCTGTGGTGAACTAAGGGGCAAGGGCTAGCTTGAATTGACTAATGACCCTGATCTGAGTTGTATCAGATTGTCTCCTATCTGTTATTTTGGAGATCACTAACACTTCCCTGGCACTACATTTTGGTGCATTAGTTCCCCACAATACATAGGACTACTGAATTGGAGGGTCTTGTTGCCAGCAAAACTAGTTTAGGTTCATGTGTGTATATTTGTGGTTTTAAGTTACTAACACTGTATTAAACTATCTGCTTCCTGTCTGAGTGCTGACTCTAAGTGTCAGAAGCTTGTGTGAATTTCCTGGTGGCTGAATATGTCTGAGTGTCAGAAGTTTTCTGTGTGGTCTGAGCAGGTGAGTGTTCACAGGAGCTAAGCACAGCCTGTGTGTTTGGGCAGACTGCTAACTTCCTGCCTCAAATTCCTTCCTTCTCTGTGTGTGTCCATGTCTGAAGACCCCAGTGTCAGCCTGTTGTGAGCACCCCGCCCCCCACCTTGCCCCTGCCACTGGAGATTCCCTCAGCAGTGCTGCAAGGTCTGTGTCTGCCCTCCCCTCTCCCCCTCCTCCCAACAGGGCAGTTCTGGGATGTTTTGTTGTTATGGCAATCCTTTCAGGTTTGAGCCATGCTGTGAGGATGTGTAGTGTGTGTTTGTGCAACAGTGCAGCAGCATGTGGGTCTGCATCATTCTTCCTGGTTTGCACATGCTGTGTTAATTTTGGTATTGACCAAAATTTGTCTGATTTTTGTCTTTGGTTTGCACAGTGGCAGCATGTGCTGCCATGGTAACTCTTCCAGGTGTGAACCATGCTGAAATAATTTTGTGATTTAATTGGTAGCTTGTGTTGCCCTGGTTAATTCTCCCAGGTTTGTGTAAACTTCTGTGCAGTACTGCAGGTGGTCTTGTGTGTGAGTACCACCTTTTAGTTGGTTCTTATTACTGTGGGCCGTATCTTTTTCTTTTTCTTTTTTTTTTTTGTTGTTGTTGCTGGCTATCTCTGTTCACAAATTATTTGTGGTGCCACATCTGTCTTGTGAGTGCCAGCTCCTGGTTAGTTCTTGTTACTCTGGGTTGCATCTTTTTCCTCTTCTTGCTTGGTTTTTGTTTCTGGTTGTGCCTTTCTATGTTCATTGACTCTAAATGGTGCCATGTCTTTCTGGGAACAAGGCCTTGAATTTGTTTCCACTGGTGCTTTCCGTTAGGGGCCGGGAGAAATTCTGAGCCTTGGTCTGGAGTGGTTGTTTCTCATTTCTGCCTCATTGAGAAAAAAGGCTGGACTTGTGTTTTTCATGTCATAGAGAGGTCTTTATGATGAGTGCCACTTTATGTGTTTCTTGTTTCTACCTGATAAAGAGGGAAGGTTATATTTGCAGCACGGCTTTAATCCTTTAATCCCAGCACTCGGGAGGCAGAGGCAGGTGGGTTTCTGAAGTTTGAGGGCAGCCTGGTCTACAAAGTGAGTGCCAGGACAGCCAGGGCTACACAGAGAAACCCTGTCTCGAAAAACAAAAACAAACAAAACAAAACAAAACAAAACAAAAAAAGAGATGCCTTTGGTGAAGTGACTTTGGCTTTGACGGACATATTAACATGAGACAGGTTCTATGCCTCAATATAGGGGAATGCCAGGGCCAGTAAGCAGGAGTGGGTGTGTTGGGGAGCAGGGGGAGGTGAGAGGAGATAGGGGATTTTCAGAGGAAACTAGGAAAGGGGATAACATTTGAGATGATAATTTGAAAAAAGCTGAAATTGTTAAAACTATAAGCACTGTCAACTGACCGATGCAGTTGCCATTAGGAACCCCCGGACTCAATATTGGAGCACTAAGCCAGGAATCTGTTAGGAAACTAACTTCATAGGTAAAACCAGAAAAAAATCAGATACAAATATTTACAGGTATTTATAAATACCTTTTCAGGATGGACTGAGACTTTCCCACATAAACTTGAAACTGTGCAGATGGTACAAAAAAAAAAAAAAAAAACCTAAAATAAATTCTTCCAAGGTATGGTTTTCTAAATTTGTAGGGTTGACAATAGACTTAACTGGCATCCCAGGTAAGTTAGAGATTAGCTATATTTTGGGGATTAATTGGAATCTTCTTAAAGGCTCCAGAGTTCAGGGAAGGTAGAGAAGATAAATAAAACCCTAAAAAGAGACATTAACTAAATTAACCTTAGAGACTGAATATGACTGGTTGACTCTTCTCCCCTTCATCCTAGATAGAATACAGAACTCCCCATACCAGATAGAACTCACCCCTCTTAAAGTTATGTTTGCTTCACCTACTGACAGAAGTTATTACAGAAACAGACAACCTAATTATTATATGAATTTGAGAGGTCCAATTTGTACACGTTTGGTTTAGACTTTGTGCTTTCCATAAAAAAGGCTGACCTCTAGAGATCCACAAACTTTACCTGGAGATTAGGCCCTACTCAAAAGACAACGTCAGGGGTCACTAGAGCCTTACTGAAAGGGTCCTTCCTTGTGCTATGGAGTTACAATGTGGATGCATTGCATAATCATTTGCAGTTGAAGAACATCCTGGCCAGCAGGAGGAGAATTCAGGCTCAGAACTCCCTTCTGTTTCCCACTGATGGCTCCCTACCCATGCTCCAGGGACACCACAAAGTCATAGCCCTTTTACTTTTTTTTAAAATAAAGCTTCAGGAAGTCCCAAGATTGGGTCTTCTAGTCATAAAAGAAAGGGGAGATGAGAAGCCCAATTTTTAAAATTCAGACTCCGTTTTAGAGAAACTTACTTAAGTTTGAACTCAGGTAAACTCCCAGCAAAACCCGAGTTTAGTTCCAGTCTCTAGGCTAACCCCTAACAAGACCTGCATCTCCAGGTTACACCCCCTCAAAAGACCAGTGTCTCTAGGTTATTTCCCTAACAAAACAGCACCTGCAGGTTATAAGCCCTCCCTCTGCCTAATGATCACAATTGCAGAGGAAAGCAAAAATTAAGTTTATGATATGACTCCTAGCACCAGCCAATTATGTTAAAGGCCTTTTAATGGTCTTTACTGTTACTAGGTAACTGGGGAGGAGTTTAGCCTGAAGGTCAGAAGCTTGGGCCATTCTCTACTGACTACTGACCATGCTTCTCTTGTAGGGGCTGTGGGAGGTGGTAACTTAGGCAGAGGCCAGAGCTCCAGGAGCATGAGGGCATGCCTACTGCGTGTCATGAAGGAGAATTATGACCATCGGGGTTCAGACCTCAGCTCAACTGGAGACCAGCCTGCAATTCCCCACAGTAGCTCTCCAACTAGATGCCTGAAAACTCATCCCCTGCTTGCTGCTTACTATAAAGCCTTATTCCAATAGGTATTTGGGGTTCCTGTCTCTACTCAAAACCTTTCTGAGTGTCAGTGGTGAGCTGAGGGGCCAGAGCTAAGGCCAATAGAATAAAGTCCCTGCTGTGAGTTGCATCAGATCAGCTCTGGTCTGTTTTATTTGGGGCGGGAGGGGTGTGTGTGATAACTAACAATTCCCTGGCACTACAGTTTTTTTTTAGGTATCACTGATGGTTAATGTTAGGATTTATGAATATAATCATTCCTAGAACTGATTTATTCCAGAAAGGTATCAATTATTTACATCTTTATTTCATAATGTAACTGATCACTTCTACCAACAGAAGCAAATTATGAAAATGTCAATGAAGCTCAAGGCCAGTTCCTTTGAAGAAAACATCTCGCAAAAAATTCTGTCATGGGCTCCTTGTTTCAGGGATCTTTAGCATTCCAATTTAGGACTGAGACCTTGGTGGCCATCCAAATACTGAGAGGAGGAAAGTGTATAAGCTCCATGATTAGCTTTGATACCGAGCTCCTGAAATCATTGCATCATTCTCACATAATAATAAGTATAATAATAAAATTTAATAATAATAAATAATTGCTGCAGGACATGGAAACCTGGTTCATCTTCACAAACACCAAATATAAAAAACCCCAAGATTTGATCACTCATAGCTCAGAACCTAGACACAGGCACATCTCCCTTTGTAGGAGGATTGCTTCCTTTTTTAGGGAAGTGTCCAAGAATAAAAGCACAAGCATAAAAACCTCCAAGGTTAGCAGCCCATCCACCAAGAAACATATCCTCTGGAGCACTTCCAGGGTTAGAATCAAGGATTGTATTAGAGCGAATATTGTGTCTCTCAAATGCTGTGAAGCACACATTTGGAAGCACTTCCAAATGACATATGGAAACTTGGAGTGGTTCTCTATAATAACTGGGTACCTCCCATTCAGAGTGACAGAGAATTCAAAGAATAAACGTTAAATTTCATTCTGAAATCTATTTCCCACATATCACCTATCATCACATCACCAAGTAGAGATTGATGATGTACTTAATCAATTCATGACAGTGGATGTCAAAATAGTACCATAAAAATGGAAGTCCTGGCACACCTGTGGATACACCAAGCTGAACACAATAATAAAGTAACGTCAGAAGAAATCCAGAGGAAACCAGTCCAAATCTGAATTATAAATCATTTACATGGAGTGAGTTTGAGATACAGAGTATGAAATATACTTTGAAACAACAAAAATACATGGCAACATATTTAATAATAAATAAGAATTTCACCTGCCATTGAAAATTTGAACACAATAGAGGTGGGAACAAAAACCCCTGTAAAACCTCTCAAACTTCCTCTGCTTGTAAAGAGGGGAACCAGTGTTCCTGCACTTACCATAGTATCTAGGGACACTCCGAGCAGTTAGGAGACCAGAAAAATGCCTGTACGAGGTATAGTGTGCCTCTTACCCTGTCTAAACTGAAGAGGATCTTCTCAGAAAACATTTGGCCCCATCATGGACATATGACTCATCTCAAAAATAGGACTTGCAGAGAGACTGAATGGAGCATAAGCTTAGAGGAATTTTTATCAACAAGCAGATAGTCACAAACTTCAAACTTGGCTATTTCCACTGACAGCACAAAGAACCCAAGCACAAGCATGGTCTCCTTTATGTATTGAGGCACTTTTCTATTGAGAGAGTCCAGAGTAAGAGCACAAGCATAGAATCCACAGAAGACAGCAGCCCATCCTGAAGGGAAAGAGGTGCTCAGGAGCACCAGTAGCTCCAGTGCAATGGTGTGAATCAGGCAGAATATTTTACCCTACAGGTACTCAGTATCATACAATCTGAAGGACTTCTCAATGATATCTGCAGCCTTGAAGTGGTCCTCTACTTTTCAGTGACAAGGTTTCTTAGTGAAGGGAAACAGTTCAAATAAGAATATAGAATTTATTCTTTGTATGGTGACCTGATTATCTCTTCCAAGAGTTTGAAGAATCATGTGTTCAAATACTAACAGTGGGTACAAAAAGAGGCCAACAATCATCACTACATGGCACACCTGTGGATGCTCCCTGATGTAGACTCATCAAAGATTTCTTCACAAGAAATCCAGAGGGACCTACCCAAAGGTAGCATTGGAAATGGTTTAATGGGGGTAGGTAATGCAGGATTCAAACACATGGCAACTTAACATAATTCTGACAGTGAAGTCCTCTTGATAGAACAAATTTGAGCACAATAAAGGGCAGAGTGGTACAATGTCATATTCACAACCTCACCACTTTCCTCTACTTCTAAGGAGGAGAACCAGAACTCCTTCCCTTCCACCTTCCTGTTGCCCACTCTACCTGAGCTGCCTTAGCATGGGAGAAAAAGACTGTAGGAGGCACAGAGTTCTTCCATCCTGTCTTCTCTGAACAAATCAAAGGGCAGATTCTATGCTTAAGCTTGTATGCCAGATCACCTCTCCTCAGGTCTTACAGATATAACCATTTAATGACAGTGGATGCCAAAGTGATTCCCAAAGTCAATCAAGGCTGAGCCTTGATTAGAGAAATCAAGAATTTTGTCAGAGGAATTCCCCAGGAAATATCACTATCCATATTGGAAATATTTTCAATGGGTTATAGAATACAGTCTATCAAAACATGCTTTAAAGTAACAAATTTACAACCATAACTGTCAACATACTCATGAGTAACAAGTCCACATGGCAGTGCAAATTTGGCTGCTGGATTGACTATACAATGAACTCCCAATATTCCTAAGTCTCTAAAGAGGGGAACCAGAACCACTGTCCTTCCCATCCTATAGTAGAATAGGAGCTTTCAATATAAGACACCGACCCCCCCCCCCGCCCCCTGCAGCAGTGTGGACATATTCTAAAACTCAGGAGCATAATTTGCAGGGAGACTGAGACCATCATGGATTCCAAGGATTTATTGTCACCATGCACATCTTCACAAACTTCAAGTAGGAACAAATCCAAGATGCCATCACCTAGATAGCACCTAGAACCTAGAAACAAGCCGATCCTTGAATGCATAGTATCTTTTCCAATAAGGAAGGAATTTCCCTGTGAGGGCACAAGCATGGAAGCCTGATCAGCCTAACCTACTGGGAATCAGACTCAGGAGCATCTGTGATGGCAGTGCCAGGGTGTGCCTTACAGTGAGTTTTGGGCCCTGGGGGTTCAATAGCACATAGCATGAAAGGCTTTCCATTGACATGCAGAGCCTTTGAAAGGTCCTCTAGGTATCAGTGATGAGGCATATCCCATTCAGAATGTCAGAGAATCCAAATATCAAGTGTCAGAATTTATCCTGAATCTTGTCTCCTTGATCACCTCTCCCCAGAGATAAAAATTCTATTTAATCAATTACTGAATTTGTATGACACAAAGAGGCACACAGACATTCAGGTTTTGGCATACCCAGGGCTGAGCCATGAAGAAGACACATCACCAATGTCCTTGCAAGGAATATCAAGGGAATAAAAACCCAACATCTCATTAAAAATCTTTTTAATGAAATACCAAAAGCAGAATATCATGTAATGGCAACATACTTGATCATCAATGAAAAAGTCACCCAGCACTAGTGAAAATTAGACCATATTATAAAGCAAAGTGAACTGACTCCCAAATTGCCCCAATATAAAACCTATGTCACAGCATGGACACATGTTTCACCTCAGGAACACAACTTGCAGAAAGACTGAGACTGTAATGGATTACAAAGATTGACTATCAACAAGTACATCTTCCCAAAATTCAAAGGTGAACAAATCCAAGCTGTGAACCCGAAAAATTCCCAGAACCTGGACACAAGCACATTATCCTAAAATATTTGGTCTGTATTTTTGCAACAGAGATTCCCAGGGTTGAGAGCCCAAGTATCAGAGGCAACAACCCATCTTCCAGAGAATCAGACCCTCAGCAGTTCCTATGTCCACAGGGTCATGGAGAATGCCTCAGAATGAATAGTGTACCGCAGAGGGGTTCAGTGGCAGAAAGCATGAAAGGCTTCCCAGTGACATCCTGAGCCTTTGTGTGTACCTCCATTTTAATTACTAAACTATCCCCATTCAAAGTGATGGAGCATTCAACAATTAAATGGCTACTTTTGTCCAGAAATACATTTATCCCCCCATCACCTCTGTCAAAAGCTGAGAGTTTTATCTGACTAGTGAGATATGGAAATTAGATGCCACAAAGAGGTCAAACATGGAAATAATGGCACACCAATGGCTGTGCCATAATGAAAAAAACATCAATCAGGGGCTCAGAAAAAGTCTCAAGAGAACGAGACAACTCTAATGTCAGAAATGTTCTTTTAATGGCTACCAAATTCTGGAGATTATTCAATCTTGAGAACACAAAAGACAGAATCATGCAATAAATATTTGATAATAAAAAACCATCATGGCTAAATTTTAACTTCAATGGTCTCCCTGATAGGCAGTGTGTACAGCCATCACACCTGGCTTTTTATACTTGTGCTGGAGAGTTGAACTTGTGGTTCATGCTTGACTGAATGGGACTTTGGTGACTGACCATGTATTGAGGATTTGACGTTCCCATCTATATTCTTTAAGACATTTCTGTTATAACAGGACATCTCCCATGTCAGAGAGACAATTCAAAATTAAAAAATCAGAGTTACTGAATGTAAATTTCTATGCCTGATCACCTCTCCCAAGAGCTTAAAAATCTACTAAATCAATAACTGAAGATAAAATCACACACAGTCCCGTGATTCTGGCAGTTATGGTACTCCCACGGCTGTCCCATGATGAACACACTACAAGGAAGAATTTCAAAGGGAACCCAGACCCCTACCTAAAATTAGAAAAAAATTTGATGGGTTACTGAATACAAGAAATCAGAGATGCTTTAAAGTAACCAAAGTCCAACCATGTCATAGAAAATAATTCACTATGAAGAATTTCACCAGGCAGTGTCAATGTGACCACAGTAGACAATACAATTGTACAGTGACCTAGGCACAATGTCCCAATTTCCCACAACATCTGAGGAGGGTACATGTGCCCCTCCCCTTCATAGTTTCACCCCATCCATTCTTGTCACACTGGCAGGAGATAAAAGGAAAAGACAGAAGGGCAGAGTGTGCCTTCCAATGTATCTTCCCTGAAGAAGAACTTCACAAACCAAAGCTCCCCCACAACATGCACATTATCCTCACCTCAGGGATAGGAATTCCTGAGAGACTGAGAGTATCAGCTTCAAGAATTCACTGTTAAGCATGCTTTAAGAGTTTTCCTCTTCACAGTCTTCAACTATGAAAAATCCCAATATGTGACCACTCACAGCTCTCAGAACTTAGATAAAAGCACATCATCCTTCACAGAAGTATTGGTTTCTTTTCCAGCGAAGAGGCCGCAGGAAAAACACAAGCATAAATCCCTCAAAAGTTCCTCCAATGAAAGACACCCTCGGGGCTGGTGAGATGGCTCAGTGGGTAAGAGCACCCGACTGCTCTTCCGAAGGTGATAAGTTCAAATCCCAGCAACCACATGGTGGCTCACAACCATCCGTAACAAGATCTGGCACCCTCTTCTGGAGTGTCTGAAGACAGCTACAGTGTACTTACATATAATAAATAAAATAAATCTTTAAAAAAAAATAAAAAAATAAAAAAGAAAGACACCCTCTGGAGCAATTCCTAGGTTAGAACCAGGGTTTGTATTAAACTGAATATTGTTTCCCTGAAGTGCTGAGAATAGAGCACACTGGAGCTCTATGAATATCCCATTCATAGAGACTGAACACAATGACTAAACTATAGATACCTTCATTAAGCTTATTCTCAAGATCATCAATCCGCAGAGCTTGAAGATCTACAAGTCTATAAATTACAGAGCAACAAGTTCATAATACTGGAAGTTCTGGCACACCTGTAGCTACACCAAGTTAAAGAAATATGATCAGGGTACATGGAGGAAATCTGGAAGGAATGAGACTCCAACCTGGAATTATGTTTTAAATGGAGTATGAAACAGGGTCTCAAATATGCTTTAAAGCAACGATAATACAGGGTGCCACATTTAATCATATATAAGGGTTTAATTTGCCAATGAATATTTGAACACAATAGAAGCAGGGAACAAAGATGTAAGTAGAACCTCCAAAACTCCCTCTGCTTCTAAAGAAGAGACCCAGTGTTTCTACACTTTCTACTGCTCCTATGCTGTTGATTCTAAAGAGGATATTTCCAGACAAAGCCTGTCCCTGTAACTTAAGCCTTATCTCAAAACAGGACTCACAGAGAGACTAGGAGGATTATTACCTCTGAAGAATTATTAACAAGAAGCACATATTTACCAACTTCAAAATATGCTGTGACCACTGACAGCACAAAGAACCTAGACCCAAACACAGTCTTCTGTATGTACTGAGGCAGTTTTCTAGTGAAGATGTCCAGAGAAAGAGCACAAGCATAGAATCCAGAGACAGCAGCCCATCCTCCAGAGAAATAAATGTTCAGGAGCACCTGTGGTGTCTGTGCAAGTATTTGAGTCAGGGGAAATAGTGTGGTGCTCATATGGTCAGGAGCATGATCTGAAGAGCTTCCCACTGATACCTTGTGTCATGCAGTGCTCCTCAGCTTTTTAAGTGATGAGCAATTTACAATAAGAGAGACAGAAAATCCAGATAACAGCTCTCACCCATAAACAAAATGTATTGCTTTTTAAAAAAATACCAGATAAACTCTCCGAAGAGCTTGAAGATCCACTTAATCAAACACTAACAGTGAGACCACAAAAGAGCAACAACCATCCATCACGACACACCTTCAGATGCCCCATGAAGTAAAATCATAAAAGACTTGTTTTTTCAGAAAAAAAAAATCCATAGGGACCTTGTCCAAAGGTAGCATTAGAGTTTTTCTTAATGGGATAGGAAATAAAAAAAAAAATTCAAGGCCTTTTAGAGCAACAATACCATGTAATGAAAAGCTACTTAATCTTGAAAGTGAAGTCCTCATTGGTAGCACAAATTTGACCACAATCAAGTTCAGGTCAGTACAATGAAACATTCAAAGACTCTTCAACTTCCTCTCCTTCTAAACAGCACAACTAGATCACATGTACAGGGTGAGCCTTTGAGTGGTCCCCTAAGCTTTAGTGAGCAGTCACAGCCCAGTCAGAAAGATAGAATAAGGTTCCAATGTTCAGACTTTCCTGAACCACGTGTCCTGGATAGTTTCCCCCCAAACTTATACAAATTTAATCAAATACTAATATCTGGATGCCACACAGTGTCCCCAGTCATGGGTTTTTGGGACACCTTTGCCTGTCCTTTGATATACATTCATCAAAGATTTTCTTAGTCAAAATCCTAAGGGAACCAGATCTCAATCTAGCATTCAAAACGTTTTTGTTGGGATAAGGAAAAAAGTAATTCAAAGATACTTTAATAAAAAAAATACAACTATGCAATGATAACATAATTAATTATAAATAAGAAGTCTACATGGCAGTGCAAAGGTAATTAAAATAGAGGGCAGGGTTGTATGATAACCCCTGCACAACCTCCCAACATTCCTCTGCATTAAAAGGAGGAACCAGTGCCTCTCCCTTCATACCTTCACTTTGACAAGCTACCTGATCTGTCTGGAGAGAAAAGACTGAAGAAAATGTAGTGTGCCTCCTACCCTTTATTTCTGCTTCTGTTTGGTGCTGAGCAACTTTAAGAACTCAACTGCAGGGTCTTCTTCACCATCACTCGTGACAGAGTCCTGTGATGGATCATTTGCAACAAATTTCTTCTCAGTACATTTCATTTCAGAGCAAACCCACTGTTTCTCATCTTTGCTATTAGCTCGGAAGGGTTCATCAACAGACCTGAACCATCAGTGGGAACTGAACTTGCATTGATCCCAGAAAGACAAAACAAGGGGCACTCTTGATCTGTGTTCACATGGCCCCACTTGTGACATTTAATACACCTTACATTTCAAACCTGAATACCAGGCTGATCTCTGATGTTCATGTTATCTTTGGATGCCTTTCTGCCATTCAAACTTGTACTCTGTCTCTCCTTCTATTTCTTCTTCCTCTTTGTTTTATTTTTTAAGTCCTGGTGGGGCCTCATACATGAAATTCAGGCCATTCTTTATATGCTCATCTCTCATAAGCAATCTGTTATCATATGACCTTTGTTCTTTAAGGTACTGTTGCATTAATTCTTCTCATTTCTTTTTATCATATGATATTTTCTGTTCTGCCATCTATACCTTCTTGATGTTGGATTTGGTTGCAGGATGAAAGTCCTTTTTACACATGAAATTGGAGAATGACTTCCCCATCTTGGGAGTCTGAGATGGAGAAGCCAACTGCTAAGTCTGCTAGGAACGTGAACCGAATACTGTATTCTTAACATATATATTTACTAAGACATGCATATAGGGGTTGGTGATAATGTATTAGGAAGATTCATTGATAAACCCCAGATAGAAAACCCATCCCATACTTACTCGTAATAGGAGTCCTGAAATATTTGAACTCGATGTAGAAAGCAGAGAGTGGCATTCTGAGAGTTCTGAAGTATGGAGGAAAACATTAGTGAAGGAAAGAGTGGAACACTCAGGAGGAATCAGACAGAGGGCTAAACCCAGCACAGGCAGAGCCTAAGTCCTGCATATTTCTAATAGGAGACCCTTCCATGTGTCTGCGTCAAGTGCTGTTGGAGACACTGTGGTTCCTGGAACTGATAGGAACAGAGTGGAGAGCACCTCACTGAGGATGCACAGAGTCACAGGAGAGGAGAGAGGGGCTGAGAATGATTGGTGGGAAACCAATGAGGTCCCCGCTATGGACTGTGGGGCTTTGCTCTGCGTAGGCCATGGTGATTTGTCAGATTGCCATTCAATAGAAAGATCAAGAAACACTCAAGTAGATCTAGCTGAACACACAGTTTGCTACCTCCTGCAAACATACATCTAATACAGTTATTTTATATATTTTCCACAGGTTACCACAAAGGTTTGTTCACCTTGCAATTGCAATGTTCTTGCTCCTGATACTGTTCCTGGAGCTCTTTCTGTTACTGCTATATTGTTGTTTCCAGTGTACTGTGAATGACAAGAAATTTTCATTGCACATATATGAACTTTCCAAAACCCCATGCTAGAGATACTGAAAAATCATCAACAACAATATGTAGCATGGGTCAAAGTCTGAGACCAGCCTCATAAACAACACCAGGGACAGGGCTAACTCTTTGAACAAGGCACCCTGTGTGGAAGAGAGGCACTCCGGTGTTGCTCCCTGGCTCAGGCCAATGGAAACTGATGGCCAGTTACAAGGAATGGACATTAGAACACTTTGTTTCTTACTGAAAACTCATATTTTTCAGGTATCTTTGAATCAAGAGGCTCCTTTATACTCACTCCGTCACCTAGATTAAGGCCAGATTGAGATACTCACAAGTGCATGAACTAAGCGGAACAAGATAAATAAAAATGGCAACTGATTTCTGGAGTACCCAGCCCTTGGTTCTGATACCTTGCTGTAGAAGAACAGTGTCTCTGGCAGCTTGCAGACCCTCTGTCCTGGCAGGAGCCAAGTGAGCGTGGAGTGCTGCTCAAGTCCTCTCTATCCATCACCTCACCCGCTGTGTACATACATGGGCACTGAGAGTCCACTGGATTTACTATAGCCCTAGACCTGAGAAGTGACACCACTTCCTTTATGACACAAAAAGGCTACCAAATGAAAGGGCCAAACATACATGAAACTGATGGTGACTATGTGTACTATTAATATGGGTGTCCTCTATACCAGCGAATTTAATCAATAAATGCAGAACTGAACCTTGAGGCAAAGGAACATGGAGCTCTGTGAATTGAGACAAGCCTGGTCTATTGAGCAAGCTCCAGACTAACCAAAGATGAAGATGGCTACATGACAAAACATTTTAATTATAGCTGCAAAACATTATAGAACTGCTTTTTATTAAAACTAACCCTGAATGCAAGCATCACATAAAAAGTGCTGCAATTCTGCCAGAGTCACTATAATCTGAACAGAAAGATTGTAGATAAAGGACATGGACAAATAGAGCATTGTGATCTAAAGATAAAAATGTTTACATTTGCAATCAGCCCATACAAAATTATTTTGTTCTTAATCATAGTAACTAAATAGATGTATTAACACTGCAACCCTAGTAACATTAATAATGAAAATGAAATACTTGTATATTTTCAAGGATCTCAATTTAAAATACAAAGTACCCTTAAGTTCTTCTTGC
>LR749551.1:1450037-1460870 GCA_902729485.2 Mus minutoides
TATCATATATGTATATACATATATATTCTCGAGTTCAAGATATAATTCTCCTGGGTTCTAGCTGTATACAATCACAAGGACTAGTTACAAGTGACCAAATTATCTTTTTCCATAGAGGCATATAAAGGGTCATTTAAACACATAAATGAATTAAAACAGCAAAAAGTAATGAGTAATCTGAAGTAAACTCACTCCTTTCAAAATGCCAGGGAAGAACATGAAAACACATTCCATGGACAATTTGGTATTTTGAGGAAACTATGCTCACAAGGATCTTGTCTAGATTTTTTGAGAATATTCTCACAAGAGCTCAGAAGTCTTCTTACAGGACTCCATTCCTGGACCATATCTGATACCTGTCAAAATGATAGAGGTGTTTACAGAGATAGAAAAAAGAATTAATGGACTCTTCATTTGTGCAGAGTTCAATATATACCATCTAGCTCATTATGTGGTCCTGACACAGTAAAATAAAATATATGAAATTTAATAAAAGTGTTTTATTTATTAACATTAAAAATGACTTGGGATGCTGTGAATGTTTCATTGATATGATGTGCATCACAATAAAGTTGTCTGAGGTATGCACAGAGAGTTATTATGTTCAAGACTATACCCTATAGAAATACTGCCCAGAATGTCACACAAAGGGTAGGCAAAAAAACCCTCTTCAATAGTAAGGTTACTATTATTTAAATAATATTTTATTTTCTCCATAAGCTAAATGCAACTATTCTGTGGTACATATACATATACATATACATATACACATACACATACACATACACATACATATACATATACATATACATATACATATACATATACATATACATATACGGGTATAAATTAGTGTACAGACACAAACACACACACATATATATATTGCACATATGTATATGTGTGCATGTATGTGGAGAATGTGTGTGTGTGTATGTGTGTGTGTGTGTGTGTAATGCTTACACTTCCACAGCACTATACATTATTAAAGGAGGTCAGGATAGAAATTCAAACAGGGCAGAAACCTGCAGGCTGAAGATGACACAGAGGTCCTGGTAGGGTATTGCTTACTGGCCTGCTCCACATAGCCTGCTTCTATGGAGACATTTTCTCAATTGTGACTCCCTTGTCTCTGATGACTCTAGCTTATGTCAACTTGACATAAAACTAGTCAGCACATCCACTTTCCTTAAACCACATCAACTCCCTGCATAGACTGCCCTTTAGCCCCAGCAGAATGTGTTACAGACAGGCTTTTACTCTCCATTTCACTACCTATGGTCTATGGTCCATATGAGCACAGCCAAATGTCCCTGAGTGTGTGTGCCCTGCAGTGATCTGTATTCTCATCCCCTTTTCTCTACTTCTCAGACACAGTGTGCCTCTTCCAGCCAGATAACCTGGGAGCACCTCAGTCATGCTGCTGCATGGTCTCAGTAAGAGGCTTAAATATAAATGAGTCATAAGCATGGTAAGGTGAGCTTGCCCCAGCAGCAAGCTGTTGTGTAGTTCTTTGGAGTTGGTTGTCATTACAGAATTGTGCTCCTGGTGAGAAGGGACATGGTGGACAGTGTCATGTCCTTATTTTTCTCACTGCTACTTATCAGCAATTGTGTCATCCTTTTTCTTTTTTTTTAGAATAGGATGTCTACCTTTTTATTTTTTTCACATTTTTTATTAGATATTTTCTTCATTTACATTTCAAGTGCTATCCCATTAGTCCACTATACCCTCCCTCCACCCTGCTCCCCTACCCACCCACTCCCACTACTTGGCCCTGTAATTCCCCTGTACTGGGGCATATAAACATTGTTAGACCATCATCCTTCTACACACAAAACAGACTCCAGACTGAGAATGCAGGGTCTTAATGACTGTTCTTCAGAAACTTCCCACATCATATCCAATCCAATCTGATACTCTTCTGCTATAGATCAGTGAATGTGTTCACAGTCTTGCCAAAGCTCTTCCTTACAGAAGATCATGAGAGCCTGTAGTTGACAAGAACAGATGAATCACTTCCCCAAACCTGGAGGAGAGACAGAATGCCAGAGCCATGGGATGCTGACAGGTTTTCCATGCCTACACATCCCAGAATAATCTCCATCACCTTGCTAAGAACCATCTCTCTTCCTCACACTCATGACCTCTCTCTGCCATTGTGTTCAATGTGTGGAGCAATGGCCAATTCACCAGGCTCCCAAAGTCTTTCCACACAGATCTGCATGAAAGATGGCAGTAGGAAAGAGACCTCTGCTGAGAACCATTGCAGTGGTAGATCACTCCTGACAGGGAAAGGATTTCAGAACACAATAGGTCTCCAGCAGATGCTCTACCTGCCTCTCTGTCTCACCCATGTTCATTTGAGCAACTATTCTGAATATCATACCTTAGGTATAAAACAAGATCTTAAAAATCTTGTCTGGCCAGTGTGCTGTTGAAATAGAAAACAACGCTTTCAGAAAATTATTATGGTATCATCATATTTGAGCACATTTCATTCATTAGTTAACCATTCCAGTAGCACTTGAATTATGTTAAAAATCTATTTGTATGGCCTTAGAAGAAGAGGTATATCTCTCAAAATTGAAAATAACTTCAGCAGTCTATCAAAGAACATCAATGACTGGAGAGATCCACCAACTTAGCATTGTTTTCTATGAACAACAACAACAACAACAAGTCTTGACTAAGTCAGAATGATGGGTTCTGTCAAGTTAAAAGCCCGGAATTTTTAAGGGTAAAAAAATTCTTATAATTCATGACTTCACATTTAATCACATAAATATTACTGGTATAGCCACAATAATAACTAAATTCCATCCTGCTTAAAATTGGGTTGGCTTTTTGTCACATTAAAAGTTACAGTTTCTGGTTTACCATTATCAAGTTCTCCTTGCTAATGTAGAATATTATCATTTGAAATGTAAATGAAGAAACTACCTAATAAAAATGCCTTAATAAAAAAAAATTAAAAAAAAAAACCAGAAAATTGTATCCTGTTTCTTGCACTCAGTTTCGCCAACTGTAAAATGAAAGAAGAAACTAAAGTTTTAGTTTCATAGCACAAGGTTGACAGTATTAAATTTATTGTTCTACAGTCAATGAAAACTGAATGGCACTCTGTTTTTCATTTGCCTAACATTCAACAATTGCCAAGAGGAGGAACGCTGTGCTCTTCTGGAATGTTGTTTTCATCTTCTCGTAAATAAATTCTACCCACACTCACAGCAACCTTCTTTAAACCCAGCTCATCAAACACACAAAATGAAGAAATATTTGAAAACTGGAGGGCTATTCACTGAGAAGAATTGGAGGCTAAGCAGGTATTGGAAGCAGTCTTAGAAACAATGGGGGCCATGACCAAAATACATCTATATATGTATAAAGGAATACTGATGCCATAGTTATATGGAATTGATTGTGATTAATGTAGACATAAGATTACAGAGATGTCTTCAGGAGACAGGGTGAAACAACCAGCATGCTACTTTGGTAGATCCCAAGACAATGGGGTTCATAGTTGGAAATTCATTCTTCTAATATATGGATTCATGGGCTTACCATAACACTTTTCAATTTAATTTCTCTACATCCCTGTCATACATACTTACAGATACAGGTTAAGACTGCCCAATCCAAGTTTACTAATGAAGTTTCTCCATTTCCACTGCTACATCCTGAGTACTCTTTTTGCAACAGAAGAAATAATCTATATAAAAGTACAAAGCAAATAAAATATGTAAATAGTTTAAAATGAGTTTTGTTTAAAGTAATCTCTAAAGCTAAGACCATTCTTGCTGAGACATTTTAGCTGCAAGTGTGGATTCTGCTATTACTAAAACCTAACTTTCATCCTTGGTCCATCACCAGAACCAAGACAAAAAGATCATGGACAGTCCTTGGCCCTCTCCCCTAGCAATGGACACATGCTATCAAACTCCACCCTTGTTGTTCGTAGATGTTTGAAGCACAAAGAACAGCTTCTCTCAAAGTCTGATTTTTACATTTGTGTTCTCATCCTGGGAGACCGAAAGCTGGCTTCCAAGAAAGTTCCTAACATTCACTGATAGGAGTACCAAATATCTGAAAGGTACAAAATCCATGTCATTTATGGTGAATACCACCTCTGGGAGTCTGGGAAGCTGGCTTATATAAGTCAAGATAACTCATGTGACAAACCAACAGAAAACTCCGGCATCATGTTTCTTTCTATATGCTTTGCCCAGAAAAATATTTTACATGTCTGTGTTATTTCTTTGCCAGACAAATTCAATATGTCCTGTGGGATTGCAAGAGAAGGCCCTTATTGGCTATATCTCCTTGCCTCAGAAGCCAACCATGTATTCCTCTTAATAAATAATACTGCAGGTGTCAACTGTGCTCTGAGTCTTGTGTATGCTGCTATAAATCACCAGGGTTAGTACTGTTTTGGGAGCTTGTTCTAGTTCCAGAATATTTCAAGTTTTGCTATTTATTCCCTTAGCCTTATTTCATGTCACAGCCCTTGGCAGCATATCACACAGTGATTTATCCTGTGGAAACAAATAATAATTTGTTCTAGAAAGAATTTGATACTATATTTGCCAGTGTCCATAGCATTGCTAGGTTAATTGGTTCTTTTAAATCAGTTTGTAATGTGGGGCTTGGCTGGCCTCATTTGTTTATTGATTTTGTTTCTAGATTGTAAATGTTATTTCTATTATTCTGTGTGAATAAATCTTCGAGTGGCTCAGAAAAAGGCCAGACGCATTTAAGCCCACAAGAAAAATGGTTATTATAATTAGATTTTTATATTCTTTCATTCCTTATTTAAGGGTGTGTATGTGTTTGTATGTGGGTTTACACCAGTCATAGTTCACATGTGGAGGTCAGAAGATAACTTGTAGGAGTCATTCCTTCCTGCCAATAAATGAGTTCCAGAGACTGAACTCCCATCATTAGCCTAGATGGCAGGTGTCTATCCCAGTTCAACCTTTAGCCATCTAACTAAACTTATGGGCAAAATCTTTCCAGTTTTCTGATTCTTTAGCAACTAGTTCAGAATATATCAAGCAACTTCTTGATTCACTACTTCCATAAACAAAGCAACAAAATTCTACTAAGACATTTCAATTATAATCAATACCTGTAATAGTAAAAAGATTCACCAGTTAAAGGGTAAAGTCACCCTTTTCTTCCTTCCCATCTCCCCTGTGATTAGATCACATTCATATCATTCAGTCATAAGCAACTAGGAAATGAAAATTGAAGGCAGAATTTAATACATATGTAGGGACTACAAATGGCTTCTGTTCCATTTCACTTGGCTTCCAGGTGCTCCCATGCTTATCAATAGGATAGTTGCCATTTTCATATGAGCATATTTTTACAGAGAGAAAGTAAGTACATTTCAGATTGAAATGACAGAGGAATGATCAAGCACTATGAAGTTGATACATGTGATGTCAACTCTGAAGGAGTTTCTCACGGGTGAACGAAGCACTCCCGATGCAAATGCACACTCTAAGGGGCATGGAGGATGTCCTTGCTGGAGAGAGAAAAGGAAAAAGGAAACCTAAGAGAACCTAGCTTAGCAGCAGGAAGATGTCAATGTCAGTACACAGATGGTAGGACAGTGACAAGAGGACATATTTCCCAGTCAATTAAGGTAAATTTCTCAATTTTAAGGAAGAGAGTATACTAAACTGTTCATAAAATACTAACAAGGAACGCAAAGGTACAGTGATAAAGCTCTTCATATTGAAAGACAAGAATAACAGAGAAAATATTTGTAAGCTCTCTCTCTCTCTTCAGAATATTTGTAAGCTTCAATCCTAATGATTGTGACTTAATGGGTAAACTTAGCATCACAAGAGTGCAGACACTCATTAAAACGAGAGAAATCAAAAGATGCAGACATTTATGAAAAGGAAAGAAAGCAAAAGAATTTCACAGAAATTTCATCAAAATCATCACCTCAGACAGGAGTCCCTTCAAGCAGGACTCAGAAGGGGTCACCGGGACATGAGGTAAAGTCAAGAGTGAATAACCAGGAACAGATGAAGACAGCATCACAGAAGGCTGAGTGATGCACCGTGATAATGCTAGGTCAGGCAGGTTAGGGCTAAGGGTTTACCACTGGATTTGGATGTGGAGCAACAGGTTTTCTGTGACCTGAAAGACAGCAAGAATTTCAATAAAGTGAGAGAGGTGAAAGTCTACTTGATGCAAGCTCTAAGCAAAATCTATGAAAGTACAAGGACTCAGGATGAGCATCAAACCCTAGGAACTGCTACAAAAAATCAGAAGGGGTGGGGATAGAAGTTTGATAGAGATTGTATTGGTTTGTATGTGTTCATGAGTATGTAGGTTTGGTGTATACATGTATGTTTCCATGTGGAGCTCAGTGGTCAAACTTAGTTGTCATTCCTCAGAGACAGGCTACCTTGCTGTGTTCATTTAGATTTTTGGCAGTGTCTCTATGTAGGGCTGAGGCTCACTGATGGAGTTAAAGTATCTGCCCTGCAAGCTCAAGGAGATTGTGGAAATCTATACAGAAAAAGAAATGTATGTCACATTCTAAAACAAAGGAAAACTTAAGGATCTTAGAGCCAGAGGTAATAATTCACCTGAAGATCATTTAAGGCATAAGAATACAATTCTACTGTGAACTCTGGCTGTATGTTCAACCTGATTTACAAAAACAATCTAGCAGTCAACCTTCCTTGCCTTGGGTATAATCAGCTTTTACAACCTATACCAATACATGGCTTTAATCTTAAATTGTATATTGTTCCAAGACTGTGACCTGGAAGAAAGAGTGCATATTATTTCTGAAAACAGAAAATACAAGTATTGAAAGTAATCTTCTATAATGTCACTCATACATTTTGAATTCAATATTAGGTTATTGGTTGATAAACAATGATAAGTGAGTTACTGTTTTGGTCTTGATCACATGGAGCCAGTGATTTCATCAAAATTTTACCTCTGTTAAAGATTTCTGTAAAGTATCCCATCATTCTTCATGTGATCATTCTGTGCAGTCCATAAATAAAGAGCAGATGTCCTTTTCAGGAGAATGGGAGACACAAGGAGCATGAGAAGCAACATTCAAAACTGAACTCACTCTTGGTTAGATTTCCCCAAGGGAAAGGACTTTTATTCCATGCCTTAATGCCACAAGGATGCATTATAGGTTACTAGGACAATTTCTAAGGTCTTAATCAATACAGGAACCCATCCCTGCAGTGATAAGATTACAAACAGAAATCATAACACCAATCAAGTTATCAGAAGTTCAAGGAATCAATGTCAGGTTTCCATGCTTGTGAAGAAATTGCTGTACCAAATGAGCTGCCAACCACTCTCCAGAGAAACTACTATAGTAGGCTATATGCTGTTGTGAATTCAATAGTGCTCTCCTAAAAATACATTGGAGCCCTACCTCCAAAAGCTGGGATTATGACCCTTCTTTGGAATTAGATTTGTCTTAGTTCCTTAAGCACAGATAAAACAAAATTCCTGGCACAAACAGAATTCGAGAAATCAATCATTTTGACTCACTCTATCACAGTGTTTACACCATATAGCTTGACATTTTGTGCTTGATCGGAAGTCTTTCCGTTGCAGGAGAGTGTGGGAAGAGGACAGAGCTTCAGACAATGGACCAGTTCTAACAGTGATTCCCACCCCAAGACAATCTCAGATGAAAGACAGTCAACATCCATCTCCCAATGACCAACTCATTGAATTGAGGTTTCATGTCTCACCATTTCCATAGTCTCTCCAAAGCAGCAATACTAGCTAGGGAAGGGGCTACTTGAGGGTTTAAACATGCGTCTGTGGAGACATTTCACTCTAACCAAAACAAAGCTCTTAGAAGACTGAATAATCTTGAGTTCATGTTAGTGCAGACACTAAACAATTGATTGCACTAGGAAGAGGAGAAGGAGAGGAGGGGAAAGAAGAGGTGAAGAAAATGGATCCGAAGACAGACGGAGTTGGAAACAATGACTCTACAATGCAAAAGACCATGGATGGCCAACCAAAAGCTGAAGGTAAATGGCAGCAACCCAGTCTCTAAGAGCATCCTGGGTAAACATCCCAGTCAACTGTGAGGTTTCAAACTCTGAAACAAATAGTTAAGGTGGCTTTTTAAAATATCAGACTGGCAGCCAGATTCTCCCTGCATTCTTCAGTCATTTTGGTCTTTCCTATCTGGTGGGCCTTAGCCCACACCCTAAATTTCCCCAGTCCAGGGGGCTTGTCTCCTCTTCTCTATATAATACAAGCATGTTGGTGAATTGCCCTTTGATCCATTGGGCCTCTTGACTGCTTCATCTTGTTCCCCTTTTCCTCTTTCCCCTTCCCTCTCCCTCTCCTCATATGGCTCATCTCAGTCTTCTCATATCTCTTCTAGATTCTCCCAGAAGCCACTCCCTCTGGCTATGCTCAACCACATGTCTATAACAAACATTTTCCTCAACCTTGCCTAACAGCAGTCATGTTCCTTTTCTACCCCCCCCCCATTTCACTCAACAGCTTGAATTTTGACTCTTAGATGCTAGATAATAAATTTATATTTCAATCCACTGATTCCCTCACTATGTGATGGTAGAGTTGGATACAAACTTAGGGTGTCTGTAAAAGCCAACGGGAAAGGGAGACATGAAAATATGGCAATATCCTTCAGTAAACAACATCTATAAAACATAGGTATCCTGCTTCAAAGATCCAAAATACTTATAGTGAGGAGCAGTAGGGCAAAGCTGTGGCTTATTGAAGATGTAAACACAGGAGACGGCACTCACTTCACCTGGTTAACAAGAAAATGCCCTGTTGCAGATAGAGGCAGGAGAAACAAATGAACCTTATCTAACTATAATGTGGACATATGGGAAATTACTGAAGATAGGTTATTTTAAACCAAATTTAACAAAGGCCTGAAGTTCTGGTACATACAAAACTGAAAGACCCAGGCAATGAGTACTTGTCTTTAGGATATAGTTAAGTATTTCTAATCTGTCCCTTCTTACCTCTGCCTTACTCAGAGCCCAACTGTTAAGATTTCCGTGACCAAGAAACAGAAACACCTACCAATGGGTTTTACTCAGAGGCATTTGAACCCTAGTGCAATACCTGAGCAACCGCTTTACCCAGAGGCCTTTGCTCCCTCGTGCTACTCCCAGTTAACTGCTCCACCCAGAGGCCTTTGCGCCCTCGTGCTATGTCCTGCTAAATGCTTCACCAGAGACCCTGCACCCGCCCGGGTTGCAGCATGGACAGAAGAGCTCCTGGTTATACATTTCTACCCGTCGCCATTGTACTGGAGGCAGTAGCAAAGACTTCTGCCATCACTACTGACATAAATGCACTGTAGCAGAAGGGCAACAGGAGCTTCTTTGTCCAAGTGGAAGATGGGGATTACGAAGACGAATTTCTGAAGACCTAAAGTGAGATGGAATGAATTCCATGTCTTATGAGAAAGGTGTGAGTTTTAAGGTACTGCAGTGAACGAAGTGTGATCGGAGCTCCGGACTTGTAGAAACCTAAAGTGACTTTTATGAAGCTTCTTCCCCATCAGGAAGAGCTCCATATTCCAAGGTCCTGCAGAAGTCCAAGTGTATCAATTGCACATCTCTTTGGGTTCTAGGGAAAGGGAATTTGTTTCTGTGTGATAGAAAGTGAAACACTGGCAATCAAGCAGAGAAAAAGAAGTCTAACCCTCCCATAGCGTTGCTTAGTGCGTACTGAGGTATATAGTTAAGCAGCTGATAACATGAATTATGCACAGTCAGCACTTTCTTCTGGCGTTACCTTGTTGGAATCTTTATACTCAGAAAGATTTGAAAGATCCAGACACTATCATTATGGATTATCACCATAAACTGGTTGATTTGGAATCGTCTGCTATTGTTGGCATAAAAGCCCTTGGATAAAGATTGCTGTCACAGCGTGTATCCAACAGCAGTGGAGCCAGAATTCTGAGATGACATTCAGGGCTGTCCAGAGAGCATTATATGGGCATGAATAAGGGAACTGGTTCTTCCTCATAACACCTAATGTAACCTACCTCCAGTCAGGTTACCACATGCACCATGCTTTGAGTAATGTCTTACCCCTCCATGGCAGGACCTGGAAAACTCACTCATTTGTTTCAGTCTCTTTTTGCCGCCACCTGGCTAGCCTGGCCACAAATGCAACATCTTTTCAAGGGTTTGGCCCCTCTTATCCTTAAGGACTCAGGTCATAATATCCATTTAGAATTCAATGCCAAGAAAAGCTTATTCTTATGAAATTGATGAGAGTAAGAAAGATTTGCTGTTTTTCTCTGCATGTAGTATCACAAATAACTGTTTTCCTTTCCTTCAAAGGACAGCAAGTTTGGTATAAATTGTCATGATATTTTCATGATACTATCTCTGAGTTTTCATGTTATTCTTTTCATTCAGAGTTGAGTGTCCTTATTGGAAAAAAGAATCTTTTATACAGCCAGTAATCCTTATGATGTGGGGGATGCATTGACAAATGCATAGCTTTATATATGAAGGTCTATTGAGTTGTGTGTATTCTTAAAGTTTTCATTGTTTTATGTATTAGAAAGTTTTTATTTTGCTCTCCTAAATACAAACAACACAAATTTTTTTCAACTTTTTTTTCTCTTTATTAGATATTTTCTTCATTTACATTTCACATGTTATCCAGAAATTTTCCCTTACCCTCCCACGTCCCCGCCCTGCTCCCCTACCCACCCCCTCCCACGTAATGGCCCTGGCATTCCCCTGTTCTGGGGCATATAGAGTCTGTATGACCAAGGGGCCTCTCCTCCCAATGATGGCCAACTAGGCC
>LR749551.1:1460960-1505346 GCA_902729485.2 Mus minutoides
GTGGATTCATTTCTGGGTCTTCGATCCTATTCCATTGATCTACCTGTCTGTTGCTGTACCAGTACCATGCAGTTTTTATAACGATTGCTCTGTAGTACAGTTTGAGGTCAGGCATGGTGATTCCACCAGAGGTTCTTTTATTGTTGAGAAGAGTTTTTGCTAATCTAGGCAAACAACACAAATTTATGTACCATAAGAATTAAAGTATAAACTCTTGTGTTAAACAATATATATTGGAAAATTGATATTGATGAATTTTTAAAAATGACAGGGCCTTTCTATGGATGTGTACAGTAGAAGAAGAAAGAAGTAGAAGGGTTGTTATAGTTAAATTTCAGTATATACACACATAGATCTATCATAGTCAACACTCTCCCACTTTGTATAATTAACATGTACAAGCAATAGTATAAGTTGAAGCTCTATGTTCCTCAGTAAATCAATGGTGATATAGAAATGGCACAGTGCTTCCTGGTCTTAAGTTTGGATCTCAGCAATACATGGTGACTCACAAGCTCCTGTAGCACCAGTATCAGATGTGCTCTTTAGGACTCTCTGTACTCCTGCCAACACTTGTTCCACATAAACCTCATATAACCATGCACACAGACATGAATAAATGTAACAATTGCAAATGGTATGTGGTTTTACTAATACAATAACAATGAGTGTGTTTGTAAAACTGACATATGAGGGGTTGGGAATCTTTTCACATGTAGAGACATTACTTAACAGAGTTGGATATTCAATGATGGCAATAGGTCAAGGAGTCTTTTTTATATAAACAAAGGATCCATTAACCAAGGCTTACTTAGGCTAGTGTTTTGATGGTGCCACTAGCACTATCAAAGTTTCTTTTTTGAGGTTTTAGTTTCTTGAATAAATTGATATTATAAAACTCTTGAAAGAAGATCATTAACAATTTTATTCCAGTATTTTGAGAAAAACATGACAGGCTATCTGGAAACATTAGGAGCTACCAACAAGAGTGAATGAAGAGGATAGCAGAATTCCTGTTACAATGGAGGTCACCAAGAAGCAGTGTGTAGGAAATATGTCCAAAGGCTAAAGATATTGTATGAAAAAGGCCAGAGTATGTGGCTGGTACCAAAAAGATAGATAGAGGAGGAAGAGGGGGAAGAGGAAGAAGAAGAAGAAGAAGAAGAAGAAGAAGAAGAAGAAGAAGAAGAAGAAGAAGAGGAGGAGGAGGAGGAGGAGGAGGAGGAGGAAGAGAAGGAGGAGGAGGAGGAGGAGGAGGAGGAAATTACTCTTTTCTAAAATAAGACTATAATGGTTTGAATGAAAATGCCCCACATACACTCATAGGGATTGGCACTATTATGTGGCGTGGCTTTGTTGGAGCACATATGGCCAAGATGGAGGACATGTGTGAATGGGGTGGGCCTTGAGGTTCTGCCCAGGCCCGGGGTCCATCTCTCTCTCTCTGCTGCCTTCCAATCCAGATGAAGAATTCTCAGTTAACACTCCAGTACCATGTCCGCCTGCATGGCACCATGTTTCCTGTCATAATAATAATGGACTGCACCTCTGAAATACAAGCCAGCCCCAATTCAGTGGTTTGCATTTTAGTACTTGCCATGGTTATGGTTCCTCTTCACAGCAATAAAACACTAACTGAAATGGAAATTGGTGCCATGCCATGTGAAATTGTCATGATAGGACAGACAATGCTTTCATTTGGAGGAATACGGAACATTTTAGGACTTTGAACTAAAAGTGCAAATGGTCAATTCAAGCAGGGTTTAATGGGTCCTAGTAGTATAGTAGTAGGATCATAGAAGATAATGGTGCTTGGGATTATTTAAACTGTGAGGGCTCAAGAGAATTCAGGGGAGAATATTAGTATGGGACCTAGAAAAGAATTGTTGGGATATTTTGCCTAAGAGCATTGCTGCTTTCTGTGATTATGTTAGAAATCAACCTGAGGCCAAATTGAACAGTTAATGCATTAAAGGTTTTGGAAGAGGACAGTTAAAGCAGCCTAGCATTGATTGTGTCATGTGGTTCTTGTTGGTCTGTCTTATGCATTTCTATAATGAAAAGGGACAAGTTGAACTGGGAAAAATATAAAATGTACAGCCTGAGAAATTGAGCACCAGGAAGTTTAATGTAACTAAATCCTATACTCAAGGACATTTAAAAAATTTAAAGAAGTGCCTGATGCTACATGAAATACAAGGAATTTTTGACAACATATAGCCAAGCTTCCAACTCATGAAAAGGTATTTAAGTACGACTTAGGGCCTAGCAAGGACCTTAAAATATTAGCACTGGTGGGGCAGAGACAAGCAAACTTCAGAGTTGAAAGCCACCCTGGTTTTCAGAGCAATTTCTAAGCCATTCAATCTTAGGCACTGAAGAAAACAATTGAAAACAGAAAGCTGGTGAAAATGTATTTGAAAAATAAGAAATGTATTTTAATAAGTGGACACTTTACAGCACAACAAGTAATAGAACTCTGTGGCCTTGGCATTGTGGTTATGGGTTCAGAGTCAATGTTACAGGAAAGAATTTATGGAATCTCCTTCCATGTTGAAGGAAATTCTCAGAAGTCCGACATATGTTAGAGGTGTCCCTACATAAAGACCTAGAGGGGCCATTTCATGAATGTGTGAAGGTGAAGCCTGGATTGCCTTGGAGACTGTAAGGTGTTGGAGATGCCATAGCCTTGGGATAGCTGCTGAGGAACATAGGGTTGAGTCAGCCCAAAGAAAAAGAAAAAGAAGTGTGTTGCAGTCAACAAGGCTGAAAGGAGTGTGAGATCTGAAGAGTGTTTTGACATCACATATGAAGATGCAGAGTTTGGAGTATGTTCAGCTGGTTTTTAGTCTCCCTTGGCCCAACATTTTCTCATTATGTTCTCTTTAAACCCTTTGGTAATGGTAATATATATATATATATATATATATATATATATATATATATATATATATATATATCCCCTACCATTATTTGTTGGTTTCATTGTTATTTTACAGAGTATTACAGTTAAGAGATTGCATGAGACTCAGAAGAGACTTTGCATTCAAACAAAACTGTTCCTATGACAGACTGTGGGGACATTCTTAGTAAGACTAAATGGTTTTTGCATTATGTCTATGAACTATTGATGCAATGGGGTAGACTGTAGTACTTTAAGTAAAAATGGCCCTGATAGCTTCTCAGGGAGTGACACTTTTAGGAGGTGTAGCCTTGTTGGAATAAGTGTGGCCCTGTTGGAGGAGGTGTATCACTGGGGATGGGCCTTGACTTTCCAAATGTTCAAGCCAAATCCAGTGTCCCTTTCTCAGCAGCTTGTCAATCCAGATGCAGAATGATTAGCTATTTCTTCAACACGGTGTCTAGCTGCATTCCACCATGCTTCCAATATGATGACAAAGGGCTACAACTCTGAAATATAAGCAAGCACCAATTAAATATTTTTTTTTCCAGAATTGTTGCCTTCCTGCCTGACTTCCCATGTAAATACCAGGGACCCTAGTTAGCCCCTAACTAATGCCCACAATTTTTCTTTAAAGTAGATCCAACAAAACCAGAAGGCTCCCAGTGGTCTGAGCTCTGTATTCTGGTCCATAACTCTGGAAGCTTTACCAGTGGCCATGTGGGTACTAGGGACCCCAGGTAAGACATGGTCTCCTGCATACAAACTCTTCTTAAAGTATACCCAACAGCCCTAAACCACACTGCATCTCCTGTCCAACCATATTAGACACCACAATTTTGCTAGAAGATCTCTGCATACCCAGAGGCCATGCCAGTACTAGGACAGAAGAGGTGATGGTGGTTCCTCAAATCCAAGAGGTCATCCAGGCTAAAACTCACAGAAAAGAGAGCCCACTGGACCTGAAGTCTGGCTGGTTACCAGAACTGTAGGTAACCCAGATCAGAAGATCAGAAAAGAAACAAAATTCATGGAAAAAATTTCCATTCATATTTAACAATAATAAAATCAGAAATTAGCATCTCAACCTATAACCCTTAACCCTGATAACTAGGGGCCAGTGTGTAAGAATAAAATAAAAAACATCCAGGGCAATATAGCACCACTTGAGGCCAAGTATCCTACTACAGCAAGCCCTGGACAATCCAACATAGATGAAACACATGAAACTGACCTTAAATCAGATCTTATGAAGATGATAGTGGCCTTTAAAGAGAAAATTAATAGATGCCTTGAAGAAATACTCAAAAATACAAACATGTGAAGAAAATGAATAAACTGATCAAGACCTAAAAATGGATATAGAGGCAATAAAGAAAACACAAACTGAGGGAATCCTGGAGAAGGAAAAATCCAAGTAAGCAAACAAACTATAAATGTAAGAAAAACCAATAAAATACATGAGATGGAAGAGAGCATCCCAGGCATGGAAGACACATGAAAAAATTCATGCATTATCCAAAGAAAACATTGTTTCTAAGAAGTTCCTCACACAAAACACACACAGTGCCTGGGACACTATGAATAGACCAAACATCTTTCTCCACATCCTCACCAACATGTGTTGTCACCTGAGGTTTTGATCTTAGTCATTCAGATTGGTGTAAGGTGGAATCTCAGGGTCGTTTTGATTTGCATTTATCTGATCACTAAGGACTTTGAGAATTTCTTTAGGTGCTTCACAGCCAATCAAGATTCCTCTCTTGTGAATTCTTGGTTTAGTTCTATACCACATTTTTTGATTAGGTTGTTTGGCTTTTTGGTGGTTAGCTTCTTGAGTTCTTTATATATTTTGGATATTAGCCCTTTATCGAAGGTGGGGTTAGTAAAGATTTTTTTTTTCTAGTCTGTAGGTTGCTGATTTGTCTTATTGACTATGTCCTTCATCTTACAGAAGCATTTCAGTTTCATGAGGTCTCATTTATCAATTCTTGATCTTAGAGCATCAGCCATTGGCATTCTGTTTAGGATATTTCCCCCTGTGCCAATGAGTTCACTTTCCCAAAGAGCTCCCAGTTATCCCCCCCGCCAAGAGTGGAGTTGATGGGTGGAGGGGACTTGAGAAGGACCCTACCCTGGTCACTTGGCTCTTGCCAGAACAGAAAGGAACTGTTCCCAGCAGTGAGGGTGTTTTTCAAGCTGCCTCAGATAGTGTTCTACCACAACTCTGATCAAGATAAGGTGCTGTGTGCTCCTGGAATCAGAACACATCTTTCTTTTCTTGTTTTTCTCAGCCCACTCACTTGTGGGACTGGCTTTGCCCTACCTCCATATCAATCAATAGGAGCCTCTTCTATCAAGAAGACCTGAATAAAAGGATTTGGTAAGAATTACAAAATGTCCAATTGTGCATAATCTTGTAAATAACTACCCCTTCCCAATGGTCTGAGCCAGGAAGCATCACTTGTATGCCCCACTTCCACTCAGGTTTTCTATGCTCAAAAAGGTGGCCCTTTCCCAAGTCCTTGCAGGTGAGGCTGGCTGTAAGCCTTGCTCTGTGTTGAGTGATGTTACTGGTGTTTTCTTCAGCTTCCACAACACAAGGTTTTGGAATGCTCACTGATTGGCTCCAGAAGCATCTGGCCCTTCCCAGCCTGCAATGGACATAACAATGAAGTATCAGCACCAGCAGCACCAGCAAAGATGGCGTAGGTAGGAAGGACAGGACCATGCTAGAACCAGCTCTGTGGTAAAACTTTTCAATATACACTAAATAGTTTGGAATAGAGAGTGATATCAGGGGATAGAGGAATCTAGTTCCTCTTTAACACATATGAGGATCTTTGGGTGTTTCTACTTGGTAGGAATGGAGCAAGTAACAGTGAACCACTCAGAGGAAATCCCACAATGTCATATGAGGGAAAGTCATGTTTTACCATCAACATTTTCCTGCCCCCCCCCCCCACTGCAATACTTACCAGCACCTTCTCTGGACTCAAGTGTCAAGCACTTCAGACTTCACCTTGGATCTCCTCAAAAGATAGTCCATAGGTAAGCATCACTCTGCACATAGCTGGGTACCCTGGGCCAACATGGGGAACAAGGTCCATCCTGGCTTCCCATGACTTCTAGAAAGCAGAAGAATAGGTAGTTACTTTGTCAGAATGGAATGGAGACCAGACAAAACTGATTTGGAGCAATGTTTCCAGAGGACAGAGTCACTCAAATTATGAAATTACCTTGTTTGGAATGTGGGTTCTCTCTACTTCAAGAAAACCTCATTAGTATCGACTGTGCGTGTATGCGTGCTGTGTGTCCAATCAGATGTAAAGAATACCCTTCAAATGTCTCAAGTTTGAATGTAATGTGCATAGTCAGAGACGAGAGCTGGTAGCTTTGTGAGAGTTTGAGGATATCTCTCAGTGTGTCTGAGCAGTAGCCAGGATACTATGGAGGCCTGTATCAGAGCGGTGGAGCTGAGCTCTCTCTGCCCCTCTGCTTTCACTTCAGGACTCCAGATGTATCCTTGTTCCTTCTCAGGTCTGTTGTTGCCTCTAACCTGGTCACACATATACCTCTTGGAGACATGCAACAGGTCACGTCCTTTGAGCTCCTTCCTCTGCCTCCAGGATCACTGTCTCTTCAACTCAGGAGTGCACCTGGAGACAGGCAGCTAAGGTGACATTTTCACTGTGCATGAAGGTTCTCTGAAGTCTGGTGTTTCTTCTCAGTTTTCTTGGTAATCCCCAGCACTCCATGGATGTTTTCTTCCAGAGATTTCTGTGTTCTGTGAAGATTAATGCACTGGACCACAACTCTTCTGGGACTGCTGCCCAGTGTGGAATTCCCTACAGGGGATGGGCAAAAGGGACATCACTCAGCTCTTCTTCCCAGAATTTTCCTTCAGACTTCAGAGGAAAACAACATCTTGCCTCTAGTTTAAGCCTTCAATATGGACAGATCTTCCCACTGGCACAGAGCCACCTAAAATTCCTACCTGGCTCTCTCCTCCCTGGTCCTGTCTGCATCCTCAGCAGGCTCCTCTTCACTCTCTGGCATCATACTCCAGAGACCACAGGGACTTTGACAGCACTTATAACAGACACAAGAAATGTTAGTAGAATAGACGGAACAACAATATGAACTAATCAGAACCCCCAGAGCTCATGTCTCTAGATGCATATGTATTAGAAGATGGTCTAGTTGGCCATTACTCGGGAAGAAAGGCCTTTGGTCTAGGAATGTTTATATGCCCCAGTACAGGGGAATGCCAGGGCCAAGTAATGGGAGTGGGAGGGTAGGGGAGCAGGGCGGGGGGGAGGGTATAGGGGACTTTTGGGATAACACTTGAAATGTAAATGAAGAAACTCTCTAATAAAAAAAAAATGTTAGTAGAAATCTGCAGGACTTATGCTTGGCTGTACTGGCCCTGTGCTGGCATGGGCCCTCAGGCTGATTCCTCCTGAGTGGTCCATTGATCCCTTCACCAACGCTTTTCCAGCATCCTTGCCCAGCATCTGGCCACTATCCTCTGCTGTCTATATGCAAACCAAGCTTTGAAGGACTCCTCATAGGTGGGAGGGCAGGATGGGATTTTTCTCTAAGGCATGATATATACAAAGCCATCAACCCCCTCAACATGCATACTGAGAATATTTTAAGGGAAGAAGAATGTAAAGAGTGCATGCTTTCCCATCACACCCCACCTACTTGTTTTACCTTGTGTCTCTGAAGTACTCTTCATTGTCTGCCCTGATGTTGTTATTTGCCACTGGGATACAGCAACATAAGCTTCTTAAGGCTTTTACAAGAGACTAGTGCTGGTATATTTGTGAGGACTTCAGGATCTCTCTCATTGTGACTGTGCATCCTGATGGATGCTATGGTGTCCTGCAGCAGAGCTGTCCTAATGAGTTGTTGATGTCATCTCTGTCTTCACTTCTGGACTCCAGATGTACCCTAACTACTTCTCAGTCTTCTGTTGCTGCCTCTAACCTGGTCAGCTACATATATCTCTTGGATACATGCAGTAGGTCTGGTCCTGCTTTTCTCTTCTGCTAGCAGGGCCACTATCCCATCATCTCATAGGTACACCTGGAGTCAGGCATCTTAGACTGACATTCTGACTGTACACAGAAGGTTCTCTCAAGCCTGTTGTTTCTTCTCAGTTTCCTTGGAAATCACCAGCACTGCGTGATTGTTTTCCAGGAGCTTGTGAGTCCTACACAGAACAATGAACTGGTCCAGGGGTATCCTGGATTGCAGACCAGAACGGACTACAGGGCACAGACAGAAGGACAATTAGTTGAATATCTGTGTGTGAACACCACCCAGGCTACAGAGCAAGTTCCAGGATGGCCAGGGCTACACAGAGAAAGCTAGTTTCAAAAAAGCAAGAAAACTGAAGGAAAGTAAGACAGGAAGGTAGAAAGAAAGCTAGAAAGAAGGAAAGAAATAAAGAAATAAGGAAAGAAAGAAAGAAGAAAGAGAGAGAAGGGAAAGAGAGTGGGGAGGAAACGTGCGAGGAAGAAACAAAGAATGGTAGAAGTTAGGGCAAGGAAAAAAAATGAATTAATCAAGAAGACAAAACAGAAAAACAAAGCCCTCAAATGAATAAAGTCACATAAACAGAAATCTAGACCTCCGAGCTTGCACAAAGAAAACAGCAGGAAAGAATTCATTATCTGGAAGTGTACCTGATGGATAATGCCGAAGTCCAAACAACCATCAAAGTCCAAATCCAATCCAACCACCAAGTCTTACAGATCACCACCAAACAGCTCTCTGTACAGTACACAAACTAGCCCCAGAGAGTTTATTATACAGACAGCTGTCTGTCATTCCTCACAATGGCTGCCTGTGAGATCAGAGTATTAGTGACTACTCAGAGCTGGCACAACCCAAAGTGGCTTTTTTCCCACTTCTTAGTCCCATTGGGATTCTCTTTATCTGTTACTGTTCCTTTCTCTGAGACAAATGCCCTGACAAGAGGCGCTTTCAGGGAGGAAGAGCTTTATTTAGGTTCATGCTATGAGGGCATTGCTAGGAGTGTTCGGGGTCCTCTTCTTGGAGTTTTAAATTCCTGCCCAAAAAGAATTTAGGAACGGACTTAAAAGAAGCTCCGGCATAACTTTATTCAAGTGTGAGGGGCAGACAGAAAAACAGCTTCCAGCAAGAGCTTGAAGAGGATAGGAGAAAGCCTTCTGCAGTGGAGTCCAGCAAGTAAGCCATGTGGTGGGACTAGATCTAGAGGCTTCAGAGCATGTGACAGGAATTCCAGGGTGTACAGGAAGATAGGAATACTTCACAGAGCAGGGGCTGGTACTTACTGCAAAGAAATAGAATCAGATAGGACTGAAAATCTAGGCAGGCCTTGTAGTCATTAGGGAAAAGCTGAAAGTGACAGTCTTTAGCAGGGACTTTTAGAAGTATTAGGGATACAATTACTCCTCCCATTTTCATAGGATGGCTTCAGTTGAGACAGCTTTCATTTGTGATGATCTCTTGGCCAAGCCCAGATTTTCTACACATACAGACTGCATTTACTTTTAGTAGAAAGATCAGAGAATAATATGTAACTTTTTGAGGCCTTTTAAATGACAAAACTAAGCAGGCTCAGATATTCTGCATTTTGATGAAGAGGAAGTGCCAAAATGTTGAGAGACAGAATCCACTGGGATATGCTTAGGTCACCGTGTGCTCTTGCATTAATGTTAACTCCTTTCTTATCATGCTGTCTCTATTTGAAAGCCTGCTGTGGCTCTGGCTTTTTAATATGGCTTCCTTTTTAGTTGTGAAACTAGGTTTTCTAGAAATATCAAATCTGTTTTGAAAGTTTTAAGTACTGAGTGACTGTTTGGGACATGATGATTCTTGAGAAGTGGAGTTTTATTGTTAAAGCAAATACTGTCTTTGGCCATCATGAGTCATTTCCATCTATTAGTCTAGTCTTTATGTACCCACGCATCTTAATGGCGATTAGGTCAAACATTTACAGTGTTTGAGGAAGCCACAAACTCCCTCCAACCCTAAGCTCTACTGGATGTAAGAGAGCAAATAAAATCTATAGTAGAGTCTCTCTACTATATCTGATAACTGCATTGACTCTGAAATATTTTTTTCTGTAACAATGAATGTTATATACTAAAGGGGGAACATTTTTTTTTTTTTTTAAGACAGCTGAATCTACATTCACTAGCAGGTCACTCACTTCTAGCTTCAAATAACCTGTTTCTTCCTGTGGTGAAAGATATGTATTTTAACTTAACAACATCAACCACTAGATGTCAGGCTTGGTCTGAAAATTGCTATGTTGCCACTTAAATGAAATAAATATACAGCAGGCCGTTCAGATCTTAAAGAGAATCAGAAAGCACATAGATGAGCAAACATGCCGAGTTCTTTCTAAGAAAAATAAAAAAGAGAAGAAAAAGCCGCTAGTTGTGTGTTATGTGATACTACTCCTGTGAAGATTTGAGCAAAGACTAATTCCCCACAAAGAGGGAGCAGAGAGCAGATCTGTGTGTGTGTGTGTGTGTCTGTGTGTGTGTGTGTGTGATAGACTTACGTGCTGCAGTCTGACTAACACAACAATGACCAGATATGAATGGAAAGTCTAAAAATCTAGTCGTTGCTCAGTCCCAAAAGGCTGGATATTTCAGCTGGTCTTCTGTATAAAGTACAATTCTGGAAAAGTGGGATCCAACAGATGTGCTGTCAAATAAGCGCAAGCAGAGGAAGAATGGACAAATCTTTCTTCTTCTGTTATTTTCATGTAGGCCCCCAGCAGGAGATGTAGCTCAGATTAAGAGTGTGTCTAAAGATTTGAATTAAGGATTTGTGTTGCCCCTGAACTTGTTGCATCCTGCCTCAAGATCAAGACCAAAAGTTTATGGCTCTTAGATTCAAGATCTGAGTCGGAGGGGTGCCCTCCATTTCTACCTGTAGTTCATTCCAGACAATAGAGAACAGTCATCACACCACCAATGTCCAATGTGTTGAAACAATGACTTATCCTGGGAGAACAGGGAAGACAGAGAGCTCTCATGGAGCAGAAAGGCAAAATAATAATAATAATAATAATAATAATAATAATAATAATAATAATAATAATATAAAATGAGAAAAGCTCATTTGATCTTGATTTTCTGTAGGAAAAGAGTGTGCACGTGGGAACCTGCTCTCCTTTGGCACAGAATTTACTTCTTTAGTAGAAGTAAACCACAATGTGAATGAGGTTCTTGGAGACCTGTCATCCCTATGGGAGATTTTATTTCCCAGGAATGAGGGAACGACATGTGACACCTTCTGATGACTACTACCCCGGGGAGCTTTCTGCTCAGTAAGATCTCCACTGTGGTGTCTTCCTCTTACCTTGTCATTACCTCTTTCTGGCAGCACCAGGTTTCTTTCTGTATGCTTACAACAATACATTTCATTTTTTTAAAATCTCATGCCATAAGTATATAACTCTTAGCATAGACAGATCAGCTTTTTCAAAAACAAAGAAGTTGCAATTGGGGTTTTAACCAGGGAGTCACAGATTCAAGCACCTTTGAATTGTGTTCTGAGGCTCAAAGAACATTTCTGAGATATTCCTTATAAAGTGGGTTTTTTCTTTCTTTTGAGAACTCTCTATTCTGAGGCCCATTTTTGAACGGGTCTTTTTTTTTTCACTTTGGCTTTTTGAGGTGAGATATATATATATATATATATATATATATATATATATATATATATATATATATTCGCTCTGCATATTAACCCCCTGTTAGATATATAGCTAGGAGAGACTCTCTTCCATTTTGTAGATTTCCTATTCATTCTGTTGATTATTTTCTTCAGCTATGCAGAGGTTTCTTAGTTTCATGAATTCCTAGTCGTCAATTTTGGCCTTAATTCTTGGGCAAATAGTGTCTGAGTTCTAGCTTCCATGGTATCAGAATTTGCATGCAAAATTCCAAAGTAGGGAGAAAAACAACCATCCCTACCTTGTTACGACATCTATGAAACATGACAGCAACCAACATAACATTGTAATCATAACAGTGAAGTAGTAGCACACATACACTGGCTGTAATTCACAGCTCTCTAATTGGAATTAAGACCCCCCCCCTCAACAAGAGGAAGACCTTTCTTAGTATTGGAAACCCAGTAAACTAGTCAATGCTAGTTGAATTGTTTAATGAGGGAGAATCTAACCCCTTAATTTACTAAATCAGCATAACCTGTAGCAACAATCTATGAACATTTGTCTTTTTATTCACAGATCAGTGGAATCATCCCCTCACCGGGGAAAGTTCCTTTTGCAGCAGATAGAAACTAAGCATCAATAAAAGTAGAAAGTCATGGAGCAGAGTCCTAGTGGTTACAACTACAAAATACTCCTACTCCCAAGGGTTGGCAAAGACAGGCCTTACAGATTGTAGGAGCTACAGGATCAAGGAGGTTCTTTGTGCTGAGAATTTGGTGTCTGGAATGTCCCTTTTACTCTCATTTTTCTCCACTGATTATCACTGTCATCCTCATAATTACCACATTGTCCCATGTTATTCATACCCCTGAAGAGGAGCAATTGATAGGAGCAGTTTCCTGGATTCTGCATTGACGATTTGGAGTCAATGACAAAGTGAGATTTGTACATCTGTGAACCTTTGTTTATCCAGCAGCAGAGGACAGAGAAAGGCTCTCAGAGGCAGTGGTTTCAGGAACGTGACAGGGTAAATGATCCTCACCTCCAGGGATTGAGAATGATGATTCTTGCTCAGGATTTCTCTATATTACTGCTCTGCTTGCTGCCGCATGACCTTGGACATGGAGGATTTCAGTAAACATTGCCTCATTACATCGCTCCACCGTGTAGCTGACTGTTTTGAATTTGAGAATTTGGGAAATGTTCAGATGCTAGAAGATGATTGGATGTGACATTTCTTTATAACTAAGACAAGGCCGACCAGACATAACAGGGTTGTTTTCTATCACCGATATTTCTATATTGAAGAAAGCACAAAGGAAATCCTGTGACAGACTAGGAAATCTCCTGGGATTCCTTCACACCATTAACCTATAACTTTTTCAACTGCCATAAACTTTATTCAGTTCATCTGACCTCTGTCCTTTTAACTCAGGTACTAAAGTTTGCATCCTGAGTGTCCATCTTCTACAGGCCTAGTTATTTGGGAGGTGCTATTCAGAAGTGGTGGGACTTCTAAGAAGTAGGGCACAGTGAGAAATCTTTAGGCCATCAACTGGGATCTTGGTTCCGTACCCATGCCCTCTCTTTTAATCCCATTGGGTTGTGATGATGTGAGTGATTTTGTCCCACCTTTTGCTCCTACTCTCTCATGATATTCCCTCTCACCACAAGCTCATAGCAAAGGATCAACCAATCACAGACCAGAAATGCCCGAGTCAAAATAAACCTTTCAGAGTTGACTATCCCAGGTGTTTTGTTGAAAATTTCAGAAAGCTGACTAAGACAGTAGGGTGAAAGGGTTCCTTCATCCCTTCACCTCTATGTGTAGACGTTAAGTTAAATTTTTTAAAATAATATTTTGATGTTAAAAGTCTGGGCCACAGCACCACAGACAGTCTGGTTGCAGAGAATTTTGATCCCATTTGGCCTTCTATATTCACTCTCCTTCCAGTGTCTACAGCAAAGCACTCACATATTACCCAACAATAATATTAGATCAGAGGATGTCGAGATCCAGTTCCCAACCAGTTTTAAAACTTGGGGGAAGTTAAATAGTGTGGAATCAAAGCAAGCTGAGGGTGGGTTGATGTGGGGTGGGAGTTCTGATCCCGGGGCAACGTGTGAATATTAGGACAGATGCACATAGTCTGTTGGCCCTGGAGCCAGCCCTCTGATCCTTCCACCCAAATATAACTCTGTGTGTGTGTGTGTGTGTGTGTGTGTGTGTGTGTATGCGCGTGCACGCATATGTGTGTATGTGTAAACCAGGCCAAAAAATGACATCTCTCCTATTTCTAAAAGTTCCTACAATCTGCCCAAATGGACTTGAGAGATAGCTGCCACCTAAAGCCTCTGAGGAACTAAATGCGGGCCTCACCACTCAGAAGCCAGGGATGATTCCCACAGTCATAGATGCCCCAAGTTTAATCAGAGTACAGGGAATGCAATATTCTACCAAAACTCTTCGTTCTATTTCTGATTCAGCTGCCTCAGTGCCTTTGGGTGGCCTCACAGAGATAGATTTTAGCTGTCTTCATTCCCCAAGGTCTTTCTTGTTAAGTCTCAATCCCAGAACAAACAGGTGTAGTGCTTATTTAACATACCAAAGTGGACCTAGCTACCAGGTTCTCCCAGCATTAGTCCCAACCTGTTACAGGGTATGGCTGGAATACCCCGCCCTCTACACTAAATTTCTCCAGCCCAGAGATATAAATTGAACTGAACTTCCTCCAGATGCCTTTCACAGTATAATCCAGCCATTTTAGTTACCTAGCCCCTCCCCCCTTTTTTTTTTTGGTTTACTGTTTACCCTCCTGACCTCTTGGTTTGGCTCTCTTTTCTCTCCCCTTCCCCCCTCTTTACATGGCCCAGCTCAGGAGTTCATTCTAGACTCTTCAAGATGTCCTTGCCTGGTCTCTGGCTATGGTCACCTTGTATCTACAATGAACCTTCTTCTCTATCATACCTAGGAGTAGTCATATCTTTGCTGTTTTTATTAGTCATCTTTGTCTGGTGCCTATAAAGAACCTGTANTTTCATTTCTGATTTTGTTGATTTGGATGCTTTCCCTGTGCCCTCTAGTGAGTCGGGACAAGGGTTTGTCTATCTTGTTGACTTTTTCAAAGAACCAGCTCCTGGTTTGATTGATTCTTTCGATAGTTCTTTTTGTTTCCACATGGTTGATTTCACCCCTGAGTTTGATTATTTCCTGCCGTCTACTCCTCTTAGGTGAACTTCTAGCTTCAAATAACCTGTTTCTTCCTGTGGTGAAAGGTATGTATTTTAACTTAACAACATCAACCACTAGATGTCAGGCTTGGTCTGAAAATTGCTATGTTGCCACTTAAATGAAATATACAGCAGGCCGTTCAGATCTTAAAGAGAATCAGAAAGCACATAGATGGGCAAACATGCCGAATTCTTTCTAAGAAAAATGAATAAGAGAAGAAAAAGCCGCTAGTTGTGTGTTATGTGATACTACTCCTGTGAAGATTTGAGCAAAGACTAATTCCCCACAAAGAGGGAGCAGAGAGCAGATCTGTGTGTGTGTGTGTGATAGACTTACGTGCTGCAGTCTGACTAACACAACAATGACCAGATATGAATGGAAAGTCTAAAAATCTAGTCGTTGCTCAGTCCCAAAAGGCTGGATATTTCAGCTGGTCTTCTGTGTAAAGTACAATTCTGGAAAAGTGGGATCCAACAGATGTGCTGTCAAATAAGCGCAAGCAGAGGAAGAATGGACAAATCTTCCTTCTTCTGTTATTCTCATGTAGGCCCCCAGCAGGAGATGTAGCTCAGATTAAGAGTGTGTCTAAAGATTTGAATTAAGGATTTGTGTTGCCCCTGAACTTGTTGTATCCTGCCTCAAGATCTAGACCAAAAGTTTTAAACTACAAAATACTCCTACTCCTAAGGGTTGGCAAAGAAAGGCCTTACAGATTGTAGGAGCTACAGGATCAAGGAGGTTCTTTGTGCTGAGAATTTGGTGTCTGGAATGTCCCTTTTACTCTCATTTTTCTCCACTGATTATCACTGTCATCCTCATAATTACCACATTGTCCCATGTTATTCATACCCCTGAAGAGGAGCAATTGATAGGAGCAGTTTCCTGGATTCTGCATTGACGATTTGGAGTCAATGACAAAGTGAGATTTGTACATCTGTGAACCTTTGTTTATCCAGCAGCGGAGGACAGAGAAAGGCTCTCAGAGGCAGTGGTTTCAGGAACGTGACAGGGTAAATGATCCTCACCTCCAGGGATTGAGAATGATGATTCTTGCTCAGGATTTCTCTATATTACTGCTCTGCTTGCTGCCGCATGACCTTGGACATGGAGGATTTCAGTAAACATTGCCTCATTACATCGCTCCACCGTGTAGCTGACTGTTTTGAATTTGAGAATTTGGGAAATGTTCAGATGCTAGAAGATGATTGGATGTGACATTTCTTTATAACTAAGACAAGGCCTACCAGACATAACAGGGTTGTTTTCTATCACCGATATTTCTATATTGAAGAAAGCACAAAGGAAATCCTGTGACAGACTAGGAAATCTCCTGGGATTCCTTCACACCATTAACCTATAACTTTTTCAACTGCCATAAACTTTATTCAGTTCATCTGACCTCTGTCCTTTTAACTCAGGTACTAAAGTTTGCATCCTGAGTGTCCATCTTCTACAGGCCTAGTTATTTGGGAGGTGTTATTCAGAAGTGGTGGGACTTCTAAGAAGTAGGGCACAGTGAGAAATCTTTAGGCCATCAACTGGGATCTTGGTTCCGTACCCATGCCCTCTCTTTTAATCCCATTGGGTTGTGATGATGTGAGTGATTTTGTCCCACCTTTTGCTCCTACGCTCTCATGATATTCCCTCTCACCACAAGCTCATAGCAAAGGATCAACCAATCACAGACCAGAAATGCCCGAGTCAAAATAAACCTTTCAGAGTTGACTATCCCAGGTGTTTTGTTGAAAATTTCAGAAAGCTGACTAAGACAGTAGGGTGAAAGGGTTCCTTCATCCCTTCACCTCTATGTGTAGACGTTAAGTTAAATTTTTTAAAATAATATTTTGATGTTAAAAGTCTGGGCCACAGCACCACAGACAGTCTGGTTGCAGAGAATTTTGATCCCATTTGGCCTTCTATATTCACTCTCCTTCCAGTGTCTACAGCAAAGCACTCACATATTACCCAACAATAATATTAGATCAGAGGATGTTGAGATCCAGTTCCCAACCAGTTTTAAAACTTGGGGGAAGTTAAATAGTGTGGAATCAAAGCAAGCTGAGGGTGGGTTGATGTGGGGTGGGAGTTCTGATCCCGGGGCAACGTGTGAATATTAGGACAGATGCACATAGTCTGTTGGCCCTGGAGCCAGCCCTCTGATCCTCCACCCAAATATAACTCTGTGTGTGTGTGTGTGTGTGTGTGTGTACACGCGCGTGCACGCATATGTGTGTATGTGTAAACCAGGCCAAAAAATGACATCTCTCCTATTTCTAAAAGTTCCTACAATCTGCCCAAATGGACTTGAGAGATAGCTGCCACCTAAAGCCTCTGAGGAACTAAATGCGGGCCTCACCACTCAGAAGCCAGGGATGATTCCCACAGTCATAGATGCCCCAAGTTTAATCAGAGTACAGGGAATGCAATATTCTACCAAGACTCTTCGTTCTATTTCTGATTCAGATGCCTCAGTGCCTTTGGGTGGCCTCACAGAGATAGATTTTAGCTGTCTTCATTCCCCAAGGTCTTTCTTGTTAAGTCTCAATCCCAGAACAAACAGGTGTAGTGCTTATTTAACATACCAAAGTGGACCTAGCTACCAGGTTCTCCCAGCATTAGTCCCAACCTGTTACAGGGTATGGCTGGAATACCCCGCCCTCTACACTAAATTTCTCCAGCCCAAGATATAAATTGAACTGAACTTCCTCCAGATGCCTTTCACAGTATAATCCAGCCATTTTAGTTACCTAGCCCTTTTTTTTTTTTTTTTTTTTTTTTTTTTTTTTGGTTTACTGTTTACCCTCCTGATCTCTTGGTTTGGCTTTCTTTTCTCTCCCCTTCCCCCCTCTTTACATGGCCCAGCTCAGGAGTTCATTCTAGACTCTTCAAGATGTCCTTGCCTGGTCTCTGGCTATGGTCACCTTGTATCTACAATGAACCTTCTTCTCTATCATACCTAGGAGTAGTCATATCTTTGCTGTTTTTATTAGTCATCTTTGTCTGGTGCCTATAAAGAACCTGTACCACAGTATTGGTTTCTGGGAACCCAGAAGGGTACTGTGCTATTTTCTTGGTTTGGGGAGGGCACTACAGAAGATTGAGAAGACCCACTTAGGAAGTTTCACAGGCAGGCAAAGATATGTCAATCATCATCAATTAATTTCTTTCTTACATTTTGAATAACTCTGAAAGTCACAAACTTAAAAACTGGAGGAGGAGCACCAAAGCTCTGTCTAATAGGGATCTTCTCAAGGGTTTGCAGGCAACTAAAGAACAGGACTTCCTGCTTTAGAACAGACAGCATTGCCACAAATCCCTGAAGCTCGGAAAGTGGGTCTTCCCATGTTGAGGAGAATGCCCTCTGAGAAGTGCAAGCAGAAGAGAAGAAGGCCAGATTGATTCTTGCTGAGCTGATCCTTCAAGTAGAGTGCTATTTTACTCTGCTCAGGACCTGATTTGCAACAGGCTTGCTAGTGAACTGTACCGTGTACAATAATAAAGGCCAGGAAGCCAAGTTAGCCGGGAAGAGAACAGTGTTTCCATGCTCTTGTTAATCACATGTCCTAAGTGCCTTCACTTCATCCCACTCAAATCCACATTCTAAAGCTTCCACTGCCTCCCAACAGTACAACAGTCCAGGACCAAAAGCTTTGGATACCTTTCCTCTAACTGGGCTACCCAGTCTCACCCCAATAGAAGATGCACCGCAACTAGTCTTACTGCAACTTGATATGCCAAGGCTGGTTGATATCCATGGAAGATTTCTCTTTTTCTGAAAAGAGAAGGGGAGGCTGGGAGGAGAAGAGGGAGGAGAATCTGAGATCCAGGAGTAAAGTAAATAAATAATTAAATTAATTTCAAAAAGGAATAACTTTACAATTAATAATAATAATAATAATAATAATAATAATAATAATAATAATAATAATAGACCAGCATTGCTGGGGTGAAATCTGAAAAGCGTTTCTTGAGAAAACACAGAAGCTATATTCCAGAGGCAGCCATGGTTGTGTTACCTGCGGGCAGCTGAAGGTGGTTCTTTAAGAATCACCCACATGGCTGCTTTTGACATTAGAGTACCATGTGATGACCACCAAGAGCAGCAGCAGCAGCAGTGGAGTGGAGCCTGTCTGAGCTTAGAAGACAAACTGTGTGAGCTGCAGGGGGGCATTATTGGAGAAATGACTAAAGCCTTTTGTAAGAGCCCAGAAGATCGTTAATGAATCCTAGACATCAGTCAGTCCATTATTTACACTGTTGGAGTTTGGTTTTACTTTGTTCAGATTGTGGTTGTACCCTGGGTTATAACCTCTTGAAGTAAGAAAACATTTAATTTATTTTTGATTTTGCTGGAGCCCACAGTTGAGGGTCTTTAAACTTAAAAAGAAATAGATTTTGGCATTTTATGGAGAATTGAGATTTTAGAAGATACTGGATATTTTAAAAGATTCTAACTTTTTAAAGTGTTTGAGTATATAAGGGTGTGTGATTAGGTTTATAAAATGTTTTATATTGTAATGTCTTTATTAATGTGTAGTCTTGAGGATGAACAAGAAAACATGGAAAGGTTGTGGTTTAAGAACAATGTGTTTGTGTGTCAAATTGACAAATAGTCATTTGTGCTGGCTAGATTTAGGTCAACTTGACACAAACTGTAGCCATCTGGGAGCAGGAAACCTCCATTAAGACACAGGGCAGGAAAAGGAACCTCAGATTTTAAGGGTGGAAGGGGAATCAGCTAGAGAATGGAGGTAGATTCATCTGCCTATCACATAGATAGGTGTGACAGCATCTTGACAGGATCTCTGGAAATGGGATCCCAACAAGTTGTCCATGGACATATGGGGGATTCAAACTCAAACCACTCTTAGGAGTGATCACCTCCTGATCCTATGATTGTCATGGGTATGGCAGCAGTGATGGTGGCCTGAAGCTAGATGTTCTCCAGCATAGGGCAAACCCAACCCTGATCAGGCTTCACCCTCATGGGGATGCTTTATTTTGATAGTCAGCTTGATTGGAAAGCCTAGAATAATGAAGTATACCTCTGGATTCATGTATGGAAGGATGGAAGTTTTCCTGAGAGAATGAAATAAGAGGTAGATTTGTCCTGAGTAGAAGCAGTACTGTCCCATTGGCTGGATCCTGGGTGGGATAAAAGCGACTAAAGAAAGAGTATGAATGTATGCTGGTTCTCCCATATCCCTGCTGTGAACTGAACTTTTCTGCTTTGTTATGCCCTGCACTACCCATCAGGATGACCTGTCATCATGATCTCCAAACAGCCAAGCCAGACAACCGTGGACCAAAATTTCTGAAGCTGAGTCAAAGTAAAGGTTTTATTCTCTAAACTGTTTTTCTAAGGTATCTGTCTCATTGATAGAAGGTATAACTCATGTTCACTTTCCCCTGCTTCCCTGTTCCCCCCACCTCCATTTATCTCCTATCTCCTCATCTCATCATTGGTAAGAAGTATATTACCACTCAGGAAGGACCATGTATCATCTCCCTGCTGCTGGCTCCCATTTCCTGAGACTGCTAGAGAGTATACAGTGGAGTTTCAATGCATCAACAGTGTCAACATTATCATGATCATGTCCTCTGTATCTCCTTGTCTGTCATCAGAGTAGAAAGGAGTGAAATGGACCACAGTATTCTGGCTCCTGATCTGAAGCTACACAGATACTTCTGAGAGGGAAGTATTCTAGTTCCTGTAAACAGGTACCAGGCAGTGCTTTCTGATGCTGTAATAGAATATCATAGGTCCAGGGCTTTTTTTTTTTTTTTTAAAACCTAGTGATAGAAACGGAAGAAGTTTCTGATGGCAACCTTGAGATAGGGAGTACAGAAAGCTTAGAAACACAATGGTTCTGGGCCATAAGAGTCTGAGAGTCTGTGACATATGTGTTTTTAGTTCTTTTAGGAGATGAAACACCATAGGAAAACCAACAGAGTCAACTAACCTGATCCTCTGGGAGCTCTCAGATACTTAGCCACCAATCAGAGAACACACCTGGACCGGAATGAGGTCCCTGGCACGTATGCACCTCTGTCTCAGAGGCTTTCCCTAAAGTTTTAGCCTGTGGTACCTATTCTTTAACAGGGCTGTCTTGTCTGCCTTCAACGAGCAGAGACTTGATGGGACAGGATAGAAGGATACCCAGAGGAACTCCTGCACTCTCAGAGGAAAAGGGGAGAAGGGACGAGGAAAGGTCTCAGTGACAAGGGACCAAGAGTGGGCAGCACTTGGGATGTAAATTAATAAATAAATAAACAGACAAACAGAAAATAGTTTACTTGGCTCATATTCTAGACATATAAACTCATGATAAGGGCCTTTGATCTGCAGCACCCCATATCAAAAGATGTAAGCACACAAGGGAAGTATAGGGCCCACCTTCATCCCTTCATCAGGAATCCACTCCTGTGTTCATCAACCTGGTTCAGTGATAACAATATTAAGCTATTCTCTGGTGACAATTTTCATTTTAAACATTCTGCTTCCTGATAATATCACCATGGCTATTCAATTGCAGCATGATTTTTTTTGGGGGGGTGGTATCCAGACCACAAGTATGTCCACCCAGTAGAGGTTTATTTTTAAGTGAAATAGACAGTAAATATAGATATAGTGTCTTGTGCAGGCTGAGGGAGCCATGAGAACATTTGCTCACTATTGTATTTGTTGTCCATTGGGTTGGGCAGGAGGGCTGATTCAGACTCCAGTAGCAGGAGAAGCTGGAGTCCCCAAACACTTTGTTAATCTGTGATAGCAGGGCCCATTCCTGATTAGAGTTTCAAACTCCTGCCTTTTCTGGCTCGGCCTGATTATTTAGTGTCACCCAGCAAGAGGTATCTGCTTCCCTGTAATGTGTCCTGTTCTGAACCACCGTTGTGGACCATTTTAGTTGATTACAATAGAACTGACCAGCAGTTATAGCAAAAAATGGTGTCCTCAGCACCAAGTGGTGTCAGACTGAAGAGCAATGCCATGAAGCTGACTCAGAAATTTGATATGTCCCTAATGGAGCTTACTTCCCGCTTTTCCTCCTTGGAGTATGATTCTGTTATACAAATAGGCTTCTACCAGTCTGCTTTCTATTTCTGTAATAAAACCATGACCAAAAGCAACATCGGAGGAAAGAGTTTATTTTACTTACACATTTCAATCATAGTCCACCATGAAGGGAAGTTGAGGCAGGAACTGAAGTAGAGGTCATGAAAAATTCTGCTTATTGATTTGCTTTCTAAAACTTACTTGACCTACTTTTCCTACTAAGATTACCTGCCCAAGAGTAGTAACACTTTCTGCAAGCTGGGCCTTCCTACACCAATCATTAATCACGAAAATACCTTACAGACTTCTCTATAGGCCAGTCTAATGGAAGCATTTTCTCAGCTGAAATTCCTCTTCCCAGATAGCTCCAGCTTGTGTTGTAGACAAAATCCTAACCAGACAAGGCTGAAATGTGGCTCTAAAACCTTTCCCTGTGCACTCCACTGAGTATTCAATCTATGAATCATCTCATTCATTCATTTATTCATTCATTTATTCAAGTTTCATGAACAATGAGGTTGTGAGTTAGGTAAAGATGTGAAAAGAGAAAGAAGAAAGCACATAATAACCAATCTATGTAATGATGAATGACTGATCATTATGGTTTTGTTAGGTTTCTGTGCTACTGAGTAATAAATAATCTGAATATTGAAATGAGGGTAATGAGACCTTGAAGATGAGACATGGAAAGATGGACTGGGGGGGCTTAAAGTGTGACTCAGTCTCAACCTTTGTCCTCTAGTGGCAGCACTAGTGGTAAGAAAGCTGGGAGGCCAAAAAGCAGTGGATGCCTTTTTACAGCAGTTGAGATGTTATTCATCCCATGGGCAGTTTATTTGAGCATCCATATCCTCAGGGATAGCTGACTACTTATGTTCTTAATGTCTGTTTTCTCTCTTAAGACTGGCCATTTGTAGTATCTCTAAATATTCATATGAGATACCATATTTCACTGGGTGAGACTCCAAGTACTGAGGCTCTAGTAAAGTATGTGAAATTTTGTTCTTAATTTTTGCCTTTTTGTCTTTAAAGTTCAAAGGCGCAGTGACAACACACGGACCTACTCTACAAAGGAGCAATGAGAAATATGAGCAATGACTTCTTATAAATGGATGTAATGATATCACCGTAAAAAAATGCATTACTATCATGTATCCCAGGAATCCTTGAACATTAGCTCTTGAGTAGCACACAAGCTGATCTTACATTGGAGTCTACCCTGAGGAAAACGGGCTAAGATATATGGAGCACTCATTTCCATTCATGTCCATCATTAGAAATTTGGTCAAGACATCACTACTTTTCTTTCTTTCTGAGAAAATGGTGGAGGATCAGAGAAGCTTCAACAGAACCTATGGATGCTGGACATACTTCTGTCAAAGTCTCCTGTCTTACAAGCTATGGTGGTAGCATATAAACACACAAATCTAGAAGCTGAGGAATGACACCCCTTCAAAATGAAATCCAAGTGCTATCTTTTGTTGTTTTCTCTTATAATAGTCCTAAGGCATAGACTTCCTTTTCTCGGGCTGATACCACAGAATTCTATACACCTTTCTGACTATAGCACCTTTTTCTATCTGTAGAACCCTTCCTGCTTTGGAGATTGTATGCTTTGAATGACATGCTATTATTCTCTGTGTACCTTTGTCTCCAGCTCAGAGATCTTTTATTTTGAAAGGAATGGACATGTTAAAGTGACATATTCTGAATGTCCTTATTGTCATGTAATAAGGGCAGGCCAACACATTCTCTATCTAAGACTAAGGAGGTAATACCAGAATTAATAGCATGTTCTTCTGGCTTTGAGTAATTTATTTATATAATGTACATATTTGGTCCTGAAAGGAACTTAGAGATTCTTCTGAGGCCATGTGTCTCATATTCTACTGTGGTAGAATCTGGCAGTTTTTAATTTTTGGTTTTCTTCCTGATCATTATAGATTCTGCATGCTGAAATGCAATAAAATATCTGAGAGAGGCAATTGTAACTTTTCTAATAAAAGAAAGTAAATCTTGATCCCTGACTATCAAGATAACTTCTGTGTCCTATATCTCACCAGTCAGTCAGGAAGCTTAATCCTCACCAATTAATGAATCTCTGGAATTGGAGAGTGCACGCTACCCTAATTCCCAGTAGAATTTTGAGCCTTGGTTAATTTCAACTCCAGAATCTCAAAGTTTATGTTAGAGTTGGTTCCAAGATTTACTGATTTGTCTCTCAAATGCATTCCACGGCTTTCTAAGTATTGTTTAATTTAATCAGGCAAGAGGCATCAAAGTTGTGGTACAAAGTCTTTAAAAACCACAGCAGTGAGAGTACCTCATCTCCTCTATTAGCCAGGTATGAAGGAACAAAGCAAAATTACTGGAGAATAATCTGAGAGAGCAATTGATAAAGAATACAGGAGAACACACTGTAGCATCTCTTGGTCCCTACAGATAGATAACACTCTGTTGTTCATTCATCTCACAGACAAAAAAAAATGTAAAGCCTAAAATTTTTTTACATTTGAACCTAATCTGACTTTAAACTAGAGGGCAGAAAAGGAAAGGCATCCTCTAGAAGAAATTACCAATCACAGTGTTACCTTTTTGCTGGAGAGCAAGACTCATTAAGTTTTCAGGTTGCTTCCACATAAAAGAATATTATAGTTGATTGTGAGGACAGGTTGTCCAACAGTTGATCACCCTCAAATATAGCTAGGGAGGATCTTAACTAGACACAGATAATGATGTATGTATAATATTAAAATTTATGAGATCATTGTTTAACAAATGAATAATGAATTTCCATTTAAAGCAACAGAGTTCTCTGAAGTTATTGATCTGCTCTTGAGAGCATTTACAAATGCTGCCTTAAAAAACCAAGTGTATCTAATTAAAAAATCTGATTGGTAAACTTAGTCTTGACAAGATTAGAATTTATTTATGTCTTTGGTTTTTGTCAAAGTTTTTTTTTCCTCTTTATTAGATATTTTCTTCATTTACATTTCACATGTTATCCAGAAATTTTCCCATACCTTCCCACATCCCCGCCCTGCTCCCCTACCCACCCCCTCCCACTTAATGGCCCTGGCGTTCCCTGGTACTGGGGCATATAGAGTCTGTATGACCAAGGGGCCTCTCCTCCCAATGATGGCCAACTAGGCCATCTTCTTCCATATATGCAGCTAGAGACATGAGCGCAGGGGGAACTAGTTAGTTCATGTTATTCTTCCACCTAGAGNTGTGGAGATCCTTCAACCACTTAGACTTGACCTTCGTACAAGGAGATAAGAATGGGTCAATTCCCAGTCTTCTACATGCTAACCGCCAGTTGTGCCAGCACCATTTGTTGAAAATGCTGTCCTTTCTCCACTGGATAGTTTTAGCTCCCTTGTCAAAGATCAGGTGACCATAGGTGTGTGGATTCATTTCTGGGTCTTCCATCCTATTCCATTGATCTACCTGTCTGTTGCTGTACCAGTACCATGCAGTTTTTGTCAAAGTTTTATCTAGATTTTTACACTGAAGGTAACTTATCAGACTGGTGCAACTAACTACCCAAGCTAGGATGCTCATACCAACATGGACAACAGAAAAAAAAGTTATGGCTAACAATGTCAACTGAGTTGCAGTAGAATAGCAGACATTTCCCAAAGGGTCCTATTGTTCAAAGTGAGTTACCTGTCTTTTAACTAAAGAAGGCATGCATAGACATCTCATTGGCCTTAATTTAAAATAATATATTAGATTTATGAAAATTTAAGAATTTATTAAAAACATGAAAAATTTACAATAATTACATGAAGTTTGATTATCTGAAGTAAAAATGTATGTGAACAAGTCAAACTGTCATCTCAACAGCTATAATAAATCAATACTGCAGATATAACCATTGACTCTAAATCAGAGCAACTCCCCCTCAAATACTGATATTATATGTGGGAATCAACAGGGAACTTTATAGAAAAGATAATCATAAGGAGAAAATAGTCATGGTAAGCCTGAGACGTGCTATGAGAGGGCAATATCTGGATTTTACTATTGAGGATTTTCATGGGGCAGACAGGGCTCCAAAATACATAAAACTTATTCACATTTTGTCCAGGTGATAGGTGGCATTTCAAATCAGAAAGTTAAGGCGAAATTACTGTTTAGAAACATTTTAATAGTAGAATAAATGCTGAATCCTTATTGACCCACTGGCTGAGCACTCCAGAAAATTCTAAATGCAGGCAAGACTAGAAGAAATGAAAGGGAAACACAGCATTCTGAGGAGGAAATGTGAATTCATTGACCATTGTGAGTGGAAAACCACTTTCTATTAGGATATATTAGATTGATGGGAAATGGTGACATTCTGTATCTGTCTGAAAATATAAAAAGAATCAATGAGCTCCAGGAAAATATCACCAGGAAAAAAAAAAAAAAAACAGCAACAACTATGAGCTGAAGGAAGTGTTTGCGGCCTAACTGACAAGAAGCTTATGTGTTCCACTGAGCCACAGATTTTAAAAAGAGCTCTTATTGTCAAAAAGGACAATGTTTACCAACCTTGTTGAAAAGGGAAATGTTGATTGAAATATAAATGGATTTTGTCAATGTCTTCACCAAAAAGGAACCTTGCTCAGTCTCTCTTGGAATTAAAAAATGCACAATTTAAAACAAGAAGACAAATTCTTTTCTCACAGTAGCACAAATGGTCCTGGGGCTATATGGACACTGCATAAAATTGCTTCAGAGAGAGAAAGAGATCGAGAGAGCGAGAGAGTGAGAGAGCGAGAGAGAGAGCGAGAGAGAGAGCGAGAGAGAGAGAGAGAGAGAGAGAGAGAGAGAGATTTGTTTCTCCTCAATTAGCAGTGGGCACACACAGAGCAGGGCTGGGTTTCCCTGATCATCAATTTGTTCCATACAAGGTTTATCCATTGGTAGTTTCATCTTCAGGAAACTGTTGAGTGTCTGCAGAGAGCACCATGCTTTATGGCTCCCACTAAGACTGGCACTTGTCTGCCAGCCATCTTGAGCAGACTCCTGGAGAGTGACTGAGAAGGTTCTGATGCTACCTGGAGAGTCTGGGGACACTGATTGAGAGACAGCTTCTCTCTTTATTTCTGGTAGGATTGCTTCTGCCTTATAGGGATCACTTCCCTTCCTGCCTGTTCTTCATCCTCTACCTCCACTGGGAGCTTCTTATTTGGTCAGGTTGCATATGAGCTACAGGATATTCTGTTTACAAGAATGGGACGGTATCTGGGAGACAAAGACAGGTGGGGATAGTGTGTCAGAGAGGGATGTGATCTCAGAGGTACAGAGACTGAAAGTGAGGAGTCAACTAAGGTTTTGAACCACTGGGGTTCAGCAACAGATAATTCCAAACAATCCACCAATCTGTGAAATAGGTTGCTAGCTGAGAAGCCAGAGACTGAGCCATTTATCTTCCAATTCTGATCAACAATCAACAAGGGAGGTCTAGCTATAAGAAAGGAAGACAGCCATAGGAAAGTTATCATTCTGCAGGAGGAAAGCTGAAAACTGTAAGGGACCATGATCATTGTAGGGGTGTGACAGTCACACACAAGGACAGTTCTGGGAAGGACCCATAATTACTGGATGATTTAGAAGCAGATGACCAATCTATTGGAATTTTGAAACAGTGTATTTAAATAAAAGGAGAAAAAGTAGATTTCTTTTTCCTTCTGTCTTCTAGTTAATTGGACCACTCTGGGACTAGAGAATTGGAATGAAGCCACTGTGATCTGAGTTTCTGTTTAATAAAACAACCACAAGCACAGCACAATCCAGCCATTGATATTTGTCTTCCAAATCAGTTGGCAGCACTGATATCTCTAATTGCTAAATACATGTGGTTAGCAGAAAAATCTAAAATAATACAACACACACTCTCCATTTACTGTAGTCAATAGATATGCTATTTAGAGACTTGAGAAATTAGAAATCTTTGAACACTGAGGTAAACAAAGACTGGCTTGCACATTCTAGTGCAGGGTCTACAGGGAGTTTGGTATTCCTTTCAGGAATCATTCCACAGTCAGCACTGGCAGATGTTTGCCAACAACCTTATGAGTACCATGGCATTTGCTCTCCAGGGAAGGCATTCTGTAGTCCCTACACTAGGAAGTATTTTTTGGTACAAAGTCTAGATCAAGAATGTCTCCTTATAGCCCTTGGTCCTGTGAAGGTTCTATGCTCCAGTATAGGGGAATGCCAGGGTCAGCAATCAGGAGTGGGTGGGTTGGTGAGCAGGGAGTTGAGGGGAGGAGATGGGTTTTCAGAGGGGAAACCAGGAGAGGGGATAACATTTGAAATATAAATAAAGAAAATATCTAATAAAAATGTATTTGTCACACACAAACAAAAACATGCTGCAAGTTGATTAGAAATGATAAATTTATAATAAAATAGATTGAAAAAAAAAAAAAGAATGTCTCCCTAAAGGCCCTTGTACTGAGCTGATGAGATCACTTAGTGAATAAAAGCACTTGGCCCAGAGCCTGACAACCAGAGTCTGATCTCAAACCAACGTGGTTGGAAGGAAAGAACTAATTCTTGCAACTTGTCCTCTGATCTCCATCAGTACAACATGGAGTGCACCACCATTTCAAAAAGCAAATAAAGTAAAAGCTTGCTACCAGTCCGGAGAGCTGTTAGAATGTAGGAGTGAATATAAGCAAGTTAGTGATTGGGAGCAAGTTCTTGAGAAGTATGTCAGTCCCCCGGCACCTTCTCTGTACTTCTCTACTACTAATGATGAAAATTTTAAACGTGATATCCCACCATGAGCTCCCCCTTCTGCACAGGTTCGCAGTAGTGAACTCACTGACTGTGGACTGAAACTTCTAAAACTGTGAGTCAAAAATACTCAGGTATCTTATCACAGTGCATGAATTAGGACTCTCTGTACACCTGGCCTGTGAAGAAGAAAACAGGTAGATAAGACAAAGAGTTGGTGGTGGTGGGGGTAATGAAGTACTAGATGTTGGCATGAGATATTGAAATGAGAGTATATGAGAAAGGGATTTCAAATGGAGATGTCCAAAGCCCAGAAGTCTCACTGAGAATGGGTATTTGATCAAAGAGCTGAAGGAGATTGTGATAGAAAAAGATACTGGAGATGGGTGAGGAGGTATGAATGAGATGTGGAGTGAGGAAAATCGGAGGAGGAAGAGATAGAGGGATACAGGGATAGAGGAAAGAAACATGGAAGATGGAGGGATGGAAGAAGATTGGAGGAATATGGAGAGAAGCAAGGGAAGAAGAAATGGAAGCAAGGGGACTGAGGTGGAGAAATGAAGAAAAAAAGATGGCAGGGCTGGGGGGAGAGGATGAAAGTATAACTACCCCATATCTGACCCTGAGTAGTCATCAAATTTGGAGGCAGCTGCTTTGTTCAGGTTTCTCATAGGTTCTCCATACCTTTGGCGTCATCTAATCTGCCCTCACATCCTGTGTAGCCTGTCTCTTTATTCCATCTCAAGTCTATCCTATAGTTAGACTATGCTAACATCCCTCCCAAATAGGTATCTTGTCCTCAGATCCTGGCCCCAATGTCTGTTTCCTGCAATCCCAATCTGGTACAAGTATAACCTGCATGTGTTAAAGGATAATCCGTCAAACCCAACAACCATGATGTCCTTGCTCTGCCTGAACACATCAGTAAGTGGATCTCTAGGGGTGTATATTGTAGGTCTCCAGAAACCAGCTGTCCCTTGCTCACTGGTGGTCTCAGAATTTGGGGAGCAGGGTTTCAGGAAGCAGTGAGTACAGATAGTATAACTGACCCAGGTGTCTGTTGGAGGATAACTCCTTTACTGAGAGTGGTTACATTATATAGCTTGAGTCAGTGGGGAATGGGGAAAAGGCAAAGGAAGAAATGTTGTTGTGGGGACAGAAAGCTTCTAAGCCTATCAGCTAGATTAACTGACCATCATTCACATGATTTCTGAGAAGCTGCTTCTCTGGTGGGAAAGCAGAAGCCTTACTGGCTTTATCATGCCATAGTCTTTGTCTCTATGTAGTAGAGTAGGACTAAACCTCATTTGGGTAGGGAGTGGCCACAGTCTCGCTTTTTGAGAGCTGTCTAGGGTGTGGGCAGTGCTCTACCATCCTTTAGCTTTGGGAATGCACAGTGCTTGGGTACTGGAGAGTCATACACTCATATCCAGCATGATATTCAAGAAGGAAGGGCAAACATAAAACATGGGCCCCTTCTGGGGATTAGGTCCTATCCTACCACATCATATTTGTCAAGTGGGCAGAGAATGCATTCAGTAACCATGAAGATTATTCTAGTTCTTAATACTTCTGTTATACTTGAGCCATAGGCATTGTGATAGAAGAATGAGCCTTTTCCCACTTCCATCTCCCTACAGATATGGGTGACCTTTTCTGTTATTTTCTTATCACTGCCTTTCCAGGGTATTTGTAGAGGTGGTACTGGTTGAGCTTTTCTTTATTTAACAGTATATATTGTCACTGTTCAACAAAAAATCTAGGAATTTGTTTTGGATAATTTGGCTCTTAGTTATAGTTCAAAGTTGAAGTAGTGTAAGCCAGCACACTTAGAAATAGAACTTCATTCAAGGGCTCCGGGCCTTGTCACATAGGCCCTTGTCATCTGATCCTTTGCTCATGATGTTCTGGTTCATGAAATTAACATTTTTTTCCTTCAGATACTTGCTTCCTCCTGCCTCCTTGGGAAACAGGATGGTTACTTAGACTGGGGAGTGTTGGGAGAAAGACCTGGGCATACAGGGTTTGCCCTTTTATGTCTCCAGGAAGCTGCTGGTAAGCAGAACAAGATGAAGACTATGGTCCAACTCCTGTCCCTAGTGGAGAAATTACATCATCGTGGATACATCAGGAATCCTGTGCCCCACAAATGCTCCATATTGATACCTTTGACTTTTAGGACTGTGTTTCAGCGAATTTTGAAACTGGTTATTAGTGTCTTGATCCATTTCTTACTGCTATAACTGACCATAGGTAATGGATGGATTATAAAGAAGGTAGGCATATTTGGCTCAATAACTCTGGAGGATGGAAAGTGAAAACCATTGTGTTGTCCTCTGATTAACTCCTGGTAGGTCAGGGCACGGTCAAAGACATGGAACAGTGAACAGAGTCAGGATGTCAGAAGTAGAGCACTCCCATATTAAAGCCTTCTATAAATATACAAAGCCAACCATCTTCCTTCCAAACACCATTAAAAAGCTCTGGAATCAAGTCTCAATCACATGAACTTAGGGAGACAGGTTCAAACTATAGAAACATTTACGTGTTGGGTCTGACTTTAAATTTGAAATAGAGGCACGGCCTTTGGGCCCTTCATAAACATTTGAGAACTCTGATTGCTCTCTAGCTTTTTGTGTGGGATACATTCGATCGTCCCAGATTGTGACTGAGCATAGTAGCAGGCACTGTGTGCACTGCAGTAAATCTGTTTCAGCCACCCTGTCTGCCTTGCACAGAGGAGCATTGATGGGACAGAAGATAGATGTTCCCCTGTCACTGATAGAGATCACAAGAATCTTGGAGTCCTAGCAACAGGAGATGCCTTCTCAAAAGCTGTGCCTTCTATTCCATCCTTGAGAAGTCAGTGTCAAGAACTCCCTGATACTCAATCCAGAAACCTTCTCAGGAAGAGAATTTTTCCTATTCAAGGTGTGTGGAGTTGCTTTGGAAAAGCTGGTGGAGGGCATATTGTACAAACCTGATTCTGTAGCAATCTGTCAATGCCAAGGCTGCATCTGCCAATGCTGAGATTAAGCTGTGATACTAGAGAGAGTCTCATCAAAAGCAATCACAATTTTTATGTAAATGGCATTTTTGGAAGACTGATTAATATGCCAAAATATTCAACTCCCAAGGTATGATAAAAATAAGCTGAGCCCTCTGTAATTTCATGGCTTAGCATTAAAGTGACTGATTTCAATTCCATTTTATAAAATCCAATTTAGTATACCCTCTTTTCATAGGGATTTTGCAAGCCTGCTTCACTGGGACCTGAATTTGCATGGGCCAGAAATGACATCAGAAACCATAGGCTGTTGTGAGGGTATCTCTGGACTAGAGTGACAATGTTCTTACCCTCAGTTGCTCTTATACCAGTGGCCTGGCATGTGAATCATAGTTTACAATTAAAAGAAAGCAAGAAGCTGGAGACTAGTTGATGGACATTCACTGCCCACGTAGCAAGCTTTGGCACACATACACAAGCCACTCCAAAGCTGTCTCTTTTTGTTGATAGTTGGCTATTTTTTTTCATTTGTTTTTAGAGTTAAGGTCTTTTTGAATAGCCCAGATTTCTGGCTTTACCTCTTTGCTGATCTTCTTTCTCAGTTTCCCAAACAGTTATAGTCTGTGCTACTAAGTTCAGGTAGAAAAGTTTATTTAAACCCACTCCTCAGGGACACACATCCTTCATACATAGGTGTCTTGACCTCCCTCCTCTCTTCCCTCTCCCCTCTCTTCCCTCTCCTCTCTTGCCCTGTCTCCTCTCCCTCTCCTGGTTTGGTTTTCTTTTCTTTTTTTTTTTTTCACTGTCTTAGCAGTAAGAACAGTCCTTATGACAATTGTTCTATCGACATTTTTGAAGTTTTGTTAAGATATGAGTGACAAATGAAAACTGGATACAATATAATATTAGATGAGCACACAGAAAATGATAAGTTGCTAAGATCAAAAATTCTGGTATGTATGAAGGGGGGCAATTGAACAGCTGGCAGCAATGTGGGGCTGCAGAGATGCTCCACTGGAGAATGTAAATGCTTAACCCCTCCTTTCATTTGCTGGCTGGCTCTGAAGCTTCAAAGACTTTGGACTCAAAGCTGCTGCTTTCAAACATTTGTGCTTGGAGCCTTTCATCACCTCTTTGATTCCTGGAGGGGGGGTCTCTCAGCTCATTATGGCACAACCCCTGCCAATATCAACTGCATCAATAGCCACATCTACATGAGATGACTACCCTCAAGGAATGGTTCTTCTGCCATCTTTCTGGCACTAACATTGTACTATGTGTCACACAAAGGATTTCTCTGTTGTTTCCAAGTACAAGGATCCATTTTAATGATGCCATGTGGATTTCAAAATACTAGGTTACTGGGAAAGGGGATAAGGTTTGAAATGTAAATAAAGAAAATATCCAATAAGAAAAAATTCCTAGGTTCCAATGTCTATTACACCGTCAAGTGGATGGTTCAGTAGATAAATCACTGGCTGCTTAAGTTGTAGGACCAGAGTTCAGATCCCTTCCACTCATAATCAATGCTAGGCAGGCATGGTAGTATACACATGCCTGCAACCCCAGAAGTCCATAGCCATGGAAATCTGGCAGGGCAGATCAGCCAATTTGTGAACTCTGGGTTCAGTGAGAAACCCTTCTTCAGTCTAGAGGAAAGGAATTGAGAAAAACATCTAATATCAACTTCTGGCCTCCACATGCATGCATACTCATGAACAAATGCACCACAGGTATATAAGTAGGCATACACAACATGTGTTCATACATAAAAAGGATTTTTTAGGGCATTAAGACCGAGTTGTTTTAAATATTTAGTGTAGTTTTGAAAGTTTAAGGTAATTACTGCTTTATATACTCAACTAAACATGTTATCCCATAGGCAAACAGAAAAGCCAGCACCCATGTTTATTTAGTAGATAAAAGCTCATCTGGCTTAGGTATTTGACTGACATCACTGTATTTGGTCTCATCAAAGAGCTTCAAGAAATCCCCGTTACATTCAGTGTAAAGATGAGGCTAAAAGTGAGGAGGGCAGAATCTTGAGCTCAGCCATCATAAGATGAGGCCCTGGTGTTTTAATCCAAGTCTGGCTCTAGAGCCCACATTTTTAATAGTACAATGCACATCCCTTTTCCTCCTGAAAGTTGAATGCCTTGTTTGCATCGTGTTTTCTACTTGTCCCTTGGTTTCTTCAACCCTTGATTATTTAGTTTTGTAATTATTTTAATTATGGGGGGCTCTGTGGATATGGTTCAGTAAGTAAGAGTAACTGCTGTGCAAACACGAGGACCTATGTGTGAGCTTCAAGCATTCACATGCGAGCTAAGCATCAATCATGAATCTCTGGAACTCTAGCCATGGAGGTGGATCTCAGGGGCTCTCGGAGGACACAAGTTCAGTTCCCAGCTTCTGCATTTGGTGACACAAAACAATCATTTCCAAGGAATATCATGTATGTGGATCTCTCATATACATGTAATTAATTTATTTTTAATCTTTAAAAACATTCTACTACATCACCCTGTTGAACTAGAGACGGTATTCAAAACACAACACTTAGGATGAGAGACTGCCTTTTTATCTGAAGTCCAGCATCCAGCAAAAAAAAAAAAATGCTAAAAAGGCATTATGGCAAACACAAACAAAATCACTCAAATATACAGCCTTCCAGTTCTATAGCCAACCACCTGCTGGTTACTTGTGTCATTGTTGAGCAGAAGGGAAAACTGGAATAAAGTTAAATAAAATCAAGAAGTTCATATAGACTGAGGTGCTCTGAGGATGGGGACCACCAAGCATCTTGACTTCTCCTGAGTACTCTGGTGAAGTCACTGTGTGTATAATGGAAATAGCCACCTTGGGATTCTGTTGGACACATGTCAGGTCCCCCTTTCATCAAAAAACCTGTCATCTGAGTCAACTTTGTATTCAATGTAAAACAATTCACATAGATGCTTGATATGTCAACTAACTTGGTGGTTTTTCTGACCCCATAGCCATGAACCACATATAACCTTTCTTTCTTCTCTTGATCTAATCCCTGCAGATTTATTAAGAAAGGAGTTGCAGTGCAAATGGAATCCCAGAGGGACCATTTTCTAAAGTTTCTGAGAATGCAGTTGCATCTACACTGGGTAAAACTTTGCCTGCACCATCCTATTCCATGCAGAGTCTGATAAAGATCTTCACACCATACCTAATATGCTTCGATTACCACTTTTAGGAGTACCTGAAGCAATCAAAATAATCATCCCAAGAGATATCGGCATTTCTGCATTTACTGTAGAATAAGTCACAGTGGCCAAGACATGGAGCTAGCCATGGTGCTCATCAATAGATGAATGGATAAAGAAAATGTGAGGTGGGGATGATCTGGAAGGATATTAGGGAGGTAAAATAATGATCAGAATATATTGTATGAAAATACTATTTTCAACAAAACATTTTTATAAAAAAATGGTTACATACATGCAATATAGTTTTATTTAGCCATGAAAAAGAGTGAAATTGTATCATTTTCATGTACCTGAAGATCATTATATAAGGTAGACCCAGAAAGACAAATATCATATTTTCTCATATGAAGAACCAGTCACCCAATCAATCTACCATCTATTAATATAGATGATATAATAATATAGATGATATAGTATAGATAAGGAATATAATATATAGTATAATGCAGAATATAATATAACAATAAAATATGTATTTATGTCAATAAAGCAAAAGGGGAGCTAGTTGTAAAAGGGTACTGTTATCACTTTCTTCCTTGTCATTTCTGACCCCAACTTCATCTTGTTAACAACCCCCTCTGCAGCTATGTATCTGCCTTCCTCACCATGGGGGATGGTAGCCCTGCCATCCTCCTGTTCTCTATACCAGTTAGTATCTCCTGCCTTCTGCCAGGAAGGACATTGGTAGGTATGAATGACTAAGCTGCAGGGAAACAGTAGAGAACTCTCCATTTTCCCTTGGCCCTTAGTTAGTTAATGGTCTTCATTTTCTTTTTAGTTCCCTACTAAAACTAAATGTGGGGTATCCCGAACCAGCGAGACTCAGTTATTTCATGGGAGGGAGGAGGATCGTTTGTCTGTAAGAAAGGACGGGTGGGGAGAGAAAGAAGCAGAGACCATGCGTTTGCGAGGTTTTGTCACGGTCTGACTTTACTTAGGTAAAATGCTCAGTTTTATACATACAGCAAAGGAGAGGGCATGGGGAGGTCAGGGACAGGGAACAAAGACTCCAGGAACGAGGGACATCTGGGCAGGGGAGGATGGCAGCCTTGGAATGTTTGGTGATACATCTCAGGATGCTCGGCACCTTTTTTATTGCCCTGAATATTTGTCTAAGATAAGGCTCTGCCGGTCTTGGGGTCGGCCTAGTGTGCAGGAGGAGGCAATTTGGCTTTTAGCAAGATGTTAGCTGGTCTTTATGGTGGGAATCACTGAAGGCCTGGCTTCCCACAGTGGGGGTACTAGTCTCTTCACCATTTGCTGTGACAACAAACAAACAAACAAACAAATAAACAAAACCGGACAAAAGCAACTTAAGGAGGAGGGTTTATTACTTAAGGAGGAAGGGTTTATTTAGTCTCCCAGTTCTATAATACAAACCTGTGTGGCAGGAGAGTAACAGTGGCAGGAGCTTGAGGCAACTGATCATATGTTTCTCTAGGAAGGAAAGAATAAGAAATGAATGCTGGTGCCCAGCTCACTCTCTCCTTCATGTTCAGTGTAGGAACCATGGACCATGGATTGTGGTGTGCACAGATAAATTGGATCATCCCACTTCAGTTGATATAATCTAGTTAATCTTGTAAGGCATGCACAGAGTCTTATCTCTTAGCCTCCATAAAACTGTTTCTACTGACTTCTTCGATCTTGAAAGAAAAGCAATAAATAATATATCAAAAGATAAGCAATAATGTGGGGACACTGCCCATATTAAGGTGTGAATTGCTTACCTGGCAGACTAAAGGCTACTGAGACTCACTGTGACCCTCATAGATGACTACTGAGGGATTTTCCTGCATACTGGCAATACCACCACTGTATGAGCTGTACTTTAAGATATAACATCTTCTGTGAGGACCCACACTCAACCACCTCTGAATGTTTGAGGAGGCTCTTCAATGCTCCTAGAGAGGCCATTGCACCTCTTTATTCTTTGAAGAACTGGACAAGCCCCTGGTGGTTGAACACAACTTTATGGAAATAATCTAATCTTCTTGACCTGAGGTCAAAGTTATCTGTTCTCTCTCATGGTTAAAGGCAGAATATTTATTGGCTTATGACTAAACGAGTCTTTGCTTCCCATGTGGCCTCATGATGTCTCATGCAAGACAGTTATCATTTGTGAATGCACAGCTCTTCACAGCCTTCCTAGTATCCTCCCTGGCACTCTACTCTGCCCCTTTTAAACAATCAGTTAAAGCTGCAATACATTCTGCTGATGGGCCAGATCTCATGGTTTAGGGTCTATATGGCAGAAGATGGTACACTAGTCTAAACTCTGTTCTGATACAGAACAAATTTGCTCACTAGAAAGAGGGGAGAGAGATAGGAATGTATGCTGGTAGTCAGTCTGTGCCTTTAAGATGTTCTGGAAACAGAAATGAAAATTTTATGTTTGGTGGCCCCTCACTTCCAATTGAGAATTCTAACACTTTTGCACAGAGACAGATTCACGTCTTTAGTACATGCCTACTTCCTCTTCCTGTCATTTTGCCACCTCCAATAATGATTAAGATTGAAATCATGAGTTATTCTTGACAAAATTTCTTCTCCTGACCTAGAAAAAATATTATAGGGAAAGCCTTAGCAAGATGCAATTTAAACAGATCACACTTAATGGTATATTAAAGGTTCATATTTTTCAAAAAGCAATCAGTTTCCTGATTTTAGATTATGATAATGGCGATTATCTCTCTCTCTCTCACATGCACACACACACACACACACACACACACACACACACACACTTTTCACTTTGTAGACACGCTGATTTTATTTATTTATTTATTTATTTATTTATTTATTTATTTATTTATTACATGACTGCAGTTTTATCTCCCTCCTCTTCTCCAATTCCTCCATCAACACCTCTCCATTCACTCCTCTTCTGTTTCACTTTAGAAAACAGGAGGCCTCTCATGGATATCAACAGCTCTGCCATATCAAGTTGCAATAAGACTAGGTTCATCCTCTTCTATTGAGGCTAGACAGCTACCCATTCAAAGGAAAGGCCAGCTTTGACAAGACAGATGAACAGAAATGGGGCATTGGTGACTGATCACTCAGCAGACTTTTCTCTGAGGAGACAGAATTTGATTCTCTGGGGCAGGTGAGAAGATCTCTGGAACTGGTGAAAAGGGGGAGGGGACATACACACACACACACACACACACACACACACACACACACACACACACCACACACTTGGTGGATGAAGCAAGCACCAACAAGCTCCAACCATTTTACATTCATACATACACATACACACATTTGGTAGTGTAGGAAGCCACGACAGCTCTGGGGAAAGCCGCTGCTTGGCAGCTCCGGGGAAAGCCTCTGGGCTCTGGGAAAGCCTTCGACTCTGGGAAAGCTCCCCGCCATTACAAGATGGTGGGGGACTGGCCAGCTGTCAGGGAAGAGAGCCTAGTGCGCATGTGCAGCTCTCTTCAGGCTCTCCTCAAATGATAGCCCCTCCCGAACGGGTAAAATGCAAATGAGGCACGGCTTGTGGCACCAATGAACGGGCCATATGCTAATGAGGTGTAGCTTGGTGCACCAATCCGCAACCACTATGACACCCTCCTCTTTATCTGGGAGAGTATAAAAGCAGCAGCTCTGCTGCTGTCTAGGGTCCTGGAAATCTACTATCAAGGTGCTCCAGAATAAAGCTGACTGAGAAGATCCCTGTGGTGGTGTGACTTTCTTCTGGTTGAGGGAGGTGCGTCACATGGTAGATGAAGCAAAGTTCCAATCACTTTATTTGTGCCCCCACAGCTTACATATCCCAAGAAAATCTTTCAAACAATATAAAAATCACAGTGTGGCTACATTCCTTTTTTCTTTATGTAAATAATTACAATGAGTATACATAGAAAAAAACCCAAGTAACCCAATATTCTCACATGGTCAAATACTTTATGTATTATGGATGAAAAACAAATTATTCTCCAAAACCCACATACATTCATAACTAAGCGACTTGTTATAGATTAACAAAGTATAGGAGGCAATGCGAATTTTCTTAGCCAGTTTATTTTACTGTCAGGCTGCAATTTCTGTCTATATAAAAAAAGATCATTTATTTTGTTATTTATCTTAGAAAGTAATAAAAATCTTAAAAGAACCACAAATCTAAATTTTTATATAAAAACACTCATTTCTACTTTACTTCCTCAGGGTACATATCTACGCATTAACATTTTTTTTATTAAATCATATCTGGAAGATGAGGGCATAAGAAATTGATCATCACTTTGATCACGAGCCCAGCTTTGGCATGACAGCTAATGCTAGTCAGGCTGCTGTTGCTTTTGCTCTCTGACCTTAAAATCATTCCTCACTCAATAATTAGAAATGTACCTTCCTAAAATTTCCCACAATATTTTATATAAGGGCCACTAATAAAAACAACTTAACCCAGCTTTACTGAAAATCCACATCTCCATTTTTTTTCCCTAAGGGTGCTGAACATTGCTAACATTCTACATCTTTAATTTTTTTTTTTGAAGGGGGTGGTTGAATCATTAATCTGATCCCAGAAGCAATGCTTGAAAAAGATACATCACTGATACTCTAAGTGCCAATGACATTGCCCAATGAGGATCTGGAATCCACCTAAGAGTTTCCAGACAACTCATAGATTATGAAGGATGTGTTGACCACTAAGGCAACCAGCAGAGTCATGCTCCATAACATGAAGTCCTCAGGACACGTAGTCTTTGAAGGTCTGCCCCACTGAGGCACATACATCCATTGTAGTTGTGCTAACTGGTGGGTCTCATTCCATGAGTTCTAAAGATGTTTTGCTATTCTTGCATGGCCACGAATAGGGTCTCAAAGGCAGGCAACAGACTCAGAGACAACTCATGTTCCCACTGTTAGGAGTCACACATGAAGACCAAGCTGCATAGTTTAGGTCACTCCTGTGCAGGCTCCCTGGTTGTTAGTCGCTGTGAGCTCCTATGGTACCAAGTTAGTTGATTCTGTGGGTTTTCATATGGTATCCTTGACCCCTCTGGCTCCTACAATAATTCTTCCTCCTGGTCTTCAAGATTCCACATGCTTCACCTAATGTTTGGCTATGGGTTTCTGCATCTGTTTCCATCAGTTGCTGGGTGAAGCCTCTCGGGTGACATTTATGCTAGGCTCCTATCTGGGATCTCTAGTGCCATCCACATCTGGAAAAACACCCCGAGTTGTCAGCCATTCTCTTTCTTACTTCCTCCTCTGGGAGTGTGCACACTCTAGTTTACCTTCTTGTCATAAATGTTAAAAATACTCTTACTTGAGATACTTTTTAGGTCCATGTATGATCAGCATGCCCTTCAGAAAGTTTTCCTGTTCCAAAACCAGGACAGTGTTCTCAAATCACTCTTAAACACCAAATATCTGCTTTTCCAGGCCCTAGAAACACAGCTACAGAAACTAAAGTGTACAGTCCTTTTTTTCTCAGATGGCAGAAACACAAGCTAGTTAACTTGGGCATCTGAAGCAGAATCCCAAACATTAACTTCTAATTAAATTATACCCCCTTGACACCTATAACATAGGAATTATGATAATGTATGAGGTTATTAATTATATCTTATTATTCAATTAACAAAAAGCAAATACCAGTGGAGATGCAAGCTGGTGAGTGATTAATGAGAAAAGCCGAGTTCGACAGGCTTGGAGTCTGCTGCTTCTTGACAGAATTTTCTAGGTAGTAGGGAGGAGCAGATGTATCATTTTGCTTGTTATGGTTTCACTAGTTTTGTTCCCCAAATGTCATTTAATACCTACTATGAGATGTTAGGAAGTATGAATATTAGAATGTTTTGAAGCTCTGAGGGCTCTGCTTTCATGAGTTACTGAATCCATTTATTCAATTAATGGATCAATGGATCATTGAAATGCTTGTGGATTAGATCTGCTATGAAGAATGTGTGTGTTAGATGTGTCACATACTTCCTGTATCTTAACATTTGATTGTGATTCTGCCAAGAGCAGGAGCATTGTTAGATATATACCCTTGATATAGAACCAGAGTATGAGCTCAAGTAAACCTCTTTTCTTCATAGATGTCTTAGTTAGGGTTTTACTGCTATGAACAGACACCATGACCAAGGCAAGTCTTATAAACAAAACAACATTTAATTGGGTCTGGCTTACAGGTTCAGAGGTTCAGTCCATTATCATCAAGGTGGGAGCATGGCAGCATCCAGGCAGGCATGGTGCAGGCAGAGCTGAGAGTTCTACGTCTTCGTCCTAAGGCTGATAGTAGAAGACTGACTTCCAGGCAACTAGGGTGAGGTTCTTAAGACCACACCCACAGTGACACACCTATTCCAACCAGGTCAAACCTATTCCAACAAGGCCACACCTCCAAATGGTGCCACTCCCTGGTCCAAGAATATACAAACCATGACAATAGATTACCCAAGCTTTGGTACTGTGTCATAACTTGTGCTGGGAAAGACCAGGATAGGTATAGAGGGCCATGTGAGACAAACACATTTCATCTTTTCCCCCACAACTGAGGTAACTTCATGTCCCAAATCCAGACTTTCTGACAGTTTCTCAATAGGACATATCTGGTCCTTTATCAAGTCTTGGCTTGCTTTTTGAATGTTGGGTGATATCTGGATAAGGTAGACAGCTCTAGACCAGAGGGAAACAAGTACTCCATGCTGATTTGAGAAGTAGGAAAGATGCAGCATTTCTCTTGATTCCTGAGGTTTCTTAAAAACAGGCAAGGTTTATATCTTCTTCTTCTATACAGTGTCCTTCCAAAATCTCATCTTGGTGATTACCCTTAACTCCCTTGCTGTTCCTTGGCAATGGTACCACCCCACACCCTCAACACTTTATGTATAAAGCAGAACTACTTGAAGGCTGAAGGCTGACACAGAGACTCTGGCCTAACCTGCTTTTCTCTGCTTTGGCCTTCTCTGTTACAGGTAAAACAGTAGAATGTTCTTAATTTTAATCATCACATAGTAGGGCACAGTTTTGATGAACTGTTTCTTCCCTGCTTAGATGACTTTTAACAACTGCAGAGTCCCCAGGGTCCAAGCTAAAGGGACCTGGTGAAAAACAATGGCTAAATTCTTTTCTCTGTGGATTTAAAAGTAGCTCCCTTCCAGCTCTTTTGTATGCCTGCCATATATGTATTTCATTTGCCAGAAAGACAGACTTTTAGATAACCAAAGCCCTACAATTCACAGCTTATAGTGTACTATGATTTAATTAGATTAAAGATAATTATACTCCTAAAGAAGGAGAATGCTATTTTTTCAAGATACATATAAAATTTTCTGCTAAAATTTTAGTGTTATTCAGAGCAACATGGAACTTAATTTTATCAAATCATAATGATATGTTTATACTGATTGTTAGCAGTTCTCACCTTTGGGACAAATCATATTTATGTCATTCTTCTTTATAATAACAAAAATAAATATTTGTGCAGGTATCAGATCAGTCTATACCTTAGAAGATTTACCTTTTATTTTCATAAATATTTAGAAAAACTTGAATCATTATGTCCAGTAAATTTCACAAAGGTATTTATGATCTTCATAGGTGATTTTGATTATTTTAACATTAAACCAGATAACTTAAGTGTCTAGAAAGGTTCCAAGAGCTTCCTGATGAGGTTATCATGCAGTTATTTCCTAAGTGGTAACCTGGAGTCACAGTAACAGATTTAATAGCAAAACACAGTATGCATATTTCATCTTATATCACATTATAAAATGGATGTGAAAGATTTCATTAGGTTTTCATCATTTTAATCATATATTTTACTCATACAAAATAATGGATTCCATTCATACACTTGCATCTATCTATCTATCTATCTATCTATCTATCTATCTATCACCTTTCTTATATAACACCTTATTACCTTCTCATGTATCCATTCTTACAGATCCCCTTCCCCTCCTCAAATGCTCCAACTCTTACTTTCATGTTCTGTATACACACACACACACACACACACACATTCCACATAGGAAAGGTATGTTATATATGTCCTTTTCTCACAGCTTCTTCTCTTTTTCCCTCCTGTTTCATTTAGATCCCATTTTCATATCTCCTACAATGCTCCTTTTACTTTCAAATATATTTGATGGGGGTGAGGGTCAAATAAAGTAAAATAAGATATTTGCCATTTTTAACGAAATTTATTTCTCTTAACATGATAGTCTCCAGTTCCTTTTTCAGAAAATGTATATTTTCATTCTTTTGGCTGAATATCTCTATGTTGTATGCTTTTTCATATTATGATCATCCATTCCTTTGATGATAAACATTTAGACTGAGTCTATATCTTGATTATTGTGAATAGTGCTACCATATCGTACATGTATAGTATCTTTGTGAAATTTCACTGGATATGCACCCAGAAGTGGAAATAGCTATAGCGCATGGTAGTGTTTAGGTTTTATTTATTTATTTATTTACTTATTTACTATTTATTATTTATTTAAAACTCCATATTTTATTCCCCTCCTAGTCGATCCTCCAACTGTTCCACATCCCACACCTCCTCCTCCCACCCTGTCTCCACGAGGATGTCCCTACCTCCTTCCCCTCTTCACCCAACCAGACCTCTAAACTCCCTGGGGCCTCCAGTCTCTTGAGGGTTAGGTACATCTTTTTCTGACTAAACCCAGACTGGGCAGTCCTCTGCTGTTTATGTGTTGGGTATCTCATATCAGCTGGTGTATTCTGTCTGGTTGGTGGTCCAGTGTTTGAAAGACCTCAGGGATACAGGTTATTTGAGACTGCTGGTCTTCCTACAGGGTCACCCTCCTCCTCAGCTTCTTCCAGCTTTCTCCCAATTTAACCACAAGGGTCAGCAGCTTTTGTCCATTGAATTGGGTGCAAATATTTGCATCTGATTCTTTCAGCTGCTTGTTGGGTCTTTTGGTGGTGCTCTCACAAAATAGTAATAGTGTCAGGCCTTGAGGCCTCCCCTTGAGCTGGATCTCACTATGGGCCTGTTGCTGGACTTTTTTTTTTTCCTCAGAATTCTTTCCATTTCCATCTCTGCAGCTCTTTCAGACATGAACAATTATGGATCAGAGTTTTGACTGTGGGATGGCAACCCATCCCTCACTTGATGCCTTATCTTTCTGCTGGAGGTGGGCTCTACAAGTTCCCTCTCCCTACTGTACCGCATCTCTTCTAAGGTCTCTCATTTTGATTCCTCAGATTCTCTCACCTCCCATTGTTCCTGGTACATTCTGTAGGGTTACCCCCCTCCCAAGGTTGCCTGTTTCCATTCTTTCTGCTGGCCCCCAGGGCTTCAGTCTTTTTCCCTCACCCAATACCATATCATGTTCACCCCGCCCAACACACTATCCATTTTCCATCCCAGGTCCCTTCTCTCCCCCCCCCCCCCCCCCCCCCCCCCCCCCCCGTACACTTGTGATTGCTTTCTTCTCCCACAAAAGTGGGACTGACCCATCCTCACTTGGGCCCTTCAGAGTTCTGTGGACTGTCTCTTGGATATTCTGTACATTTTTTTTTTTT